>PISX010017514.1:0-43252 GCA_004024625.1 Mellivora capensis
AAAAAAAAAATTTTTTTTAAATAAATAAAAAAATAAATAAAATTCTAGAATCCTCCAAATTTAGTTTAATATCACATACCGTACCAGGCTTACTCAAAACTTGGCCATTTTGTAAGCTCTTCTACCCACCCAAGTCACAGGCCCTAGAAGGGAAGACTTTTTGCATGCCACCAATCCACCTTACTGGGGTCTCCCAGTAAAAATAACACATATCATGTCTCTGGCCCTACAGAAACACCCTTTAAAAAGGAGAAAGTCCCTGTCACCGCTCCATGTAGAAATCACAAACGTTTTACATTCATTTAAAAAAAAAAAAAAAAAACTCGTGTAATTCAACCCAAGCCATCGATAGCATCACCATTCAAATTGTGAGAACAGTTGAACCTCTAGAAGAGTATGAACATTCTTTTTTCGTTATGAAAAATTAGGTTGTGAGATAAGCAGAGTGGATGTCAAGATATTCAATCAGTCAAGAATTCAGCCTCTGACCGGAGAAGACACCTGCACATCAATAGGTAACTGAAGACCAAGTGCAAAACTCAAGCAAGATTATCAGACCCCCGAGAAGTTTATTAAAGTGCCATAAAATTGATCCCATTATTTTGAGGTAAGTTTTCCAGCCCAAAGTACAAGCAACAATATTATCGCAAGGGTCCTAAGCCGCACTGTTTCCACCTGAGAAATAAACTCTCGCGGAGCTGTTTGACCAGTGTTCACTGAACTCTCAACCGCCTCCGAACCATCCTTCCCACCCAAGTACTACCAGGTCAGGAGGATGCCCGTCTGCACAGTCAGTCGGCCACTCCTCCTTCCCACAAGTCCCGGGCCCGCACCGCTCGCCCCGGGGGCTCTCCTGGCCCCAGACCTCCGGCCTCTCGCCACAGCGGACTCCCACAGACCCGGTCGGGCGCGACGGAGGCACACTCACCTCCCGGGGTCCTCCGGCACTTGTCGGGACGCTCCGGGGGCAGCACTTCACAGCCCCAGCCCCATGGGCCCGTCCCTGCCAGGTTCGGGATGGACGCCCGGGACCCCGCCTCCCCCTCGCCGAGCCCGGCCGCTGCGCTCCCACTCCCCACGCCTCCCCCTGGCGGCCGCCGCCGCCACCCAGGACACCCGTCCCCGGGCCACGCACGCTGTCCCCAGCCCCCCACGGCCCGCCGCCTCCTCAAAGGGTGACAGCCACTGCGCCGGGGCCGAGGCCGGCCCCTCCTCCAGCCCCTCCTCACCCCCCAGAGGAAGGGGAGGGGGGCGTTCTTACCGGGCGGCAAGACATGGCGAGGCCCGCCACGGCACGGCCTCCTCCGCCACCCCACTAGGCTCCCAGCCAGGGCCGGCGGGGGGCAGCGCCTCAGCCGCTGGAGCCTCTCGTCCGGCTGCTCCTCCGCTGCCGCCGCCGCCTTCTCACAACCACAACAACATGGCGGCAGCGGCCACACAGAGCGCGCTCCCGACGCCGAGCCGGGCCGCGAGCGGGGGCGCGCGCGCACGCTCGGGCCCTCAGTCCGCGGTCTGGGAAAAGAAGGCAGGCCTTCGCGGGTTCGGCAGAGGCGGGGCCCGGGCCGGTGGCCACGCCCCGGTGCTGGGCGGGGCTACAGACCAGCCGAATGCCCTCCGCGGGAAAAGACTGGCAGAGCAGCTCAGGTGGAGAAAGAATTAGAAACAGGTGGGAAATAGGCAAGGAAGAAAACCAATGGTAGCCCTAAGATTTGGGGGAGGCATCTTTTCCCTGCCCTATAGCCCTGAGCAAGACAAAGCCTCACTCTACTTTACCAGTACAATGGAACAACAGTAGTATTTTTCACCCGTAGTTATGGTGAGGCTAAAACTAATTTAACATAACGTATATAAGTATCGTGTGCTCAAGGCTCTCAGAAATACAATTTCAGGGGCGCCTGTGTGGCTCAGTGGGTTAAAGCCTCTGCCTTCAGCTCAGGTCATGATCCCAGGGTCCTGGGATCCAGCCCCGCATCGGGCTCTCTGCTCAGCAGGGAGCCTGCTTCCTCCTCTGTCTCTGTGCCTGCCTCTCTGCCTACTTATGATCTCTGTCAAATAAATAAATAAATAAATCTTTAAAAAAAAAAAAAAAGAAGAAGAAGAAGAGGGACGCCTGGGTGGCTCAGTTGGTTAAGCAGCTGCCTTCGGCTCAGGTCATGATCCCAGCATCCTGGGATCGAGTCCCACATCGGGCTCCTTGCTCGGCAGGGAGCCTGCTTCTCCCTCTGCCTCTGCCTGCCACTCTGTCTGCCTGTGCTCGCTCGCTCTCCCTCTCTCTCTGACAAATAAATTTAAAAAAAAAAATTTTTTTTAATTTAAAAAAAAAAAAAGAATACAATTTCAAACTGCTTCAGCTGAACCTCAGCTGCAAGAAATGAGTTTTCAGACACACAAAAATTGTACCCTACCCACAATAGCCTGCATATGAATTCTACAAGCCAGAATGGAATTATTTTAGGCCCTTAACAGATTAACTTCCTCAGAGTTGCATTTCAACATTATACCATTGACTTTTCTGGAAAATAGCTAAGAGAACCAGTCAAATGAAATCTGTGTTTGCAATGTTATATTTTCCCCCCACAGCACTCTCTGCAATTACTTACCCATCTTTCATGTTTATTGTGTTTCTATCCCATTCCAATGCAAAAGCTACATTAGGATAAAATTCTAGTTTTGCTCAATCACTTTATCCCCAGCACGGGGAACTGCCCATGGCAAGTAGTAGACAAATGTCTTATTTATTTTTAGATTGTATTTATTCAGAGAGTGAGCGCTGGTGGACTCCCGGGGCTCCGGATTGCAGGAATAGGGGTGAAGGGCAGAGAAAGAGGGGGAGAAGTAGACTTCCCTCTGAACAGGAAGCCCTTGTGGGGCTGGATCCCAGGACCCTGAACTCACGATCTGAGCCAAATGCAGATCTTAACTGACTGAGCCATCCAGGCACCCCTGAAATTTCTTTTGTTGTTGTTGTTGTTGTTGTTGTTGTTTTAAAGATTTTATTTGACAGACAGAGATTACAAGTAGGCAAGAGAGGCAGGCAGGGAGAGAGAGGAGGAAGCAGGCTCTCCGCGGAGCAGAGAGCCCGATGTGGGGCTGGATCCCAGGACCCTGGGATCATGACCTGAGCGGAAGGCAGAGGCTTTAACCCACTGAGCCACCCAGGCGCCCCTACCCCTGAAATTTCTTAACAGCTAATATTTAGTTATACTATTCATCTAATTGAATCTTCACAGCTTTAATAGGCAGATACTAGTATCTCCATTTTATAGATTAAGAAACTGCAGCCCAGAATAAGATGCACTAAAACAAAATTCAAACCCAACCTCAACTGACAACAAAAATTACCTCTGAAATAGAATCCCAAGTAAAAAATCACATTAGAGGGATGCCTGGGTGGCTCAGCTGGTTGAGCGGCTGCCTTCGGCTCAGGTCATAATCCCAGCGTCCTGGGATCGAGTCCCACATCGGTCTCCTTGCTCGACAGGGAGCCTGTTTCTCCCTCTGCCTCTGCCTGCCACTCTGTCTGCCTGTGCTCGCTTTCTGGCGCTCTCTCTCTGACAAATAAATAAAATCTTTAAAAAAAAAAAAAAAATCACATTGGAATTCAAAGTTAGGAACGGCTTTGCTGTACTCCCATAGAATGACGTATGCTTCCTGATAATTAGTGTTATTCAGATAATTGTGTATCTTTTCACCTTGGCTTCCCAAAACCCCAAGGCTAAGTCTGAAGTTCAGTGGTAGCCTACTGTTGGCCCTTCCAGTCTGCATATTTTTTCCTTTTTTTTTTTAAAGATTTTATTTATTTATTTGACAGAGAGAGAGAGAGATCACAGGTAGGCAGAGAGGCAGGCAGAGAGAGAGAGAGAGGGGAAGCAGGCTCCCTGCTGAGCAGAGAGCCCCATGCGGGGCTTGATCCCAGGACCCTGAGATCATGACCTGAGCCGAAGGCAGAGGCTTTAACCCACTGTGCCACCCAGGCACCCTCCACTCTGCATATTAACTGTGGTTTTCTCTCCCACCTCAACTTTGCCCTTTTATTTACATTTTAATGTCTTGATTTCCCCTTTCCGTTATGATTATAGCCTTTACCGAATGAGAGAGGAAGCAGGTACATAGAATAAAAGAATGACAAACACACACACACACAGGTTTCCCACCTGTTTTTCCAATTGTCTGATAAAATAAGGCTCCCATCAGGTTTGACCTCTCTCCGTGCATATTCTGCTTCACAGGCCTCTCTGTTCAGGCAAAGACTGAAGGATGGGTTTCTACAGTTGGGTGGCCTCTGATTGGATTGAAGCTAGCACCTGACTCCAGAACAGCCTGCCCATTGGCTGGCTAGCTTCCAATGAGAAGGCTAGGGGCAAAGATTCAGCCAATGCAACAGCTTCCCTGAATCCGCAGGGAAAGAGGTGCCTTTGGCATACCGGTTGGTTTTCTGTTTTAGGCAGAATATCATTGTTCTTTGCTTTTTAACTTGGGTTCAGGAATTTTAAGCTGGGTCCTCAGCTCGTACATAGGACAGGGAAGGAGTTTCTCTGTGCCCATGAAATCGCTATTTGTGTCTCCTCGTTCTCATAATAGCTAAACATGGATTGAATCTTAAGATGTGCTGACGCGGTATGAGTGCTTTACATGTGTGTGTAATGTAATCTTAACAACCCTAGGCGCAGGTATTGTTACTCTACCTGATTTTACACAGGAGGCCGTATAAAAGCCAGAATTTGAACCCAGACAATTCCGATTTGGAGAACATGCTTTTTTTTTTTTTTTAAGATTTTATTTATTTATTTGACAGAGATCACAAGTAGGCAGAGAGGCAGTCAGAGAGAGATGGGGAAGCAGGCTCCCCGCGGAGCAGAGAGCCCGATGCGGGGCTGGATTCTATGACCCTGGGATCATGACCCAAGCCGAAGGCAGAGGCTTAACCCACTGAGCCACCTAGGCGCCTCCAGAGAGCATGATTTTAAGCTTGCTTAAAAGGCAGAGGCTTAACCCACTGAGCCACCTAGGCGCCTCCGGAGAGCATGATTTTAAGCTTCAGCTACGCATCATCCCCCACCGCTGCCCACCTACTTTTCATTAAGCAGACCTTAGTAAATTGTCTTTAAATAAGAAAGAGAAAACTGCTGCATGGCCTTGAGAACTCACTTCAAGGAGAAAGGCCTAAAAAAGGAAAAATAATAGAAAGAAAACTGCTTTGGGCCTAAAGATGAATTTGAATCCTGGCCCCTCCACGTACTTGTTCTTTATTACCTTTTCTATGTCTCGGTTTCCTCATTGGCCTTCTGGGGTCCTAATCACTATTCAGCTCACCTCACAGAGGTGTGTAAGGGTTCTTTAAGGTAATGAGTTTGAAAACTTTTTGTAATTTATGGAGCCAAACCAGTGCATGGGATTCCTCTTGGGCTTTGGCTGAAAACAAAGCCTTAAACTTTGTACAATGAGTCAAGAAAAGAGAGAGAAAACCAATCCAGGCTCAGTGAAGGCTTCTCACTGCCCTATTTCTCATGTGAGGTGCCCTCCTCTACCCGCCTGACCTCCCTCCCCTCCTCCTGCTACCCTTTCAGCCTCCTTCCCCCCACCCCTGCTATCTTCAAAGCTGAAAATGGCCTTCCAGCTGTTCAGGGACTCTTTGAAGTAGCCTAAGACAGATGGAAAGGTTGATTGATAGAGGCCTCCTGAGGTCACAAAGGGCCCCTGAAAGGAGGAATCCCTCAAGTACCTACAAATGCAGCCTTTCCAAAGCTAGATCCTGCTGCTTCATGATAAAATTCACTTCTTCCGTGAGCTCTTTTGTGAGGATTATCCCCAAAGGTTTACAACTCCAGCATCTCTTTGGCCTCCTCACCCACCTAGCAGACAAGGATAACCAGGGGTCTCAGATTTGGGAACCGGTTGCCCAGGGTCAGCTAGAAACTAGAATTGAACTCAAGTTATGTGATTCAGTATCTCCAGGGATTTTCCAGTGTCCGCCTTGTACCCTGAGAGCTGGGGTGGATCAGCTCAACAATTCAGCATAGAGCAGTGGTCCTCAAAGAGTGGCTCACGAATCTCTTTGGGGTCCTGAGATTTTTCAGGTGCCCATATGGGTCAAAATTATTTTAATAAAAAGAAATCATTTACCTTTTTTTTCTTTTAACCATGATGCCATTTGCACTGGTGATACGAAAGCAGTGGTAGGAAGGTTGCTGGCACAAATCAAGGCAGTGGTACCACCTGTATTAGGAGCCATGGTAGTCTTCACGTAATATGCACTGGTAGTAAACAAAATGCCAGTTTCACTTAAGAAGATCCTCAAGGGGCGCCTGGCTGGCTCAATCGGTGCAGCATGAGGCTCTTATTCTTGTGGTTAAATTCAAGCCCCACCTTGGGTGTAGAGATTACTTAAAAATAAAATCTTAAAAACAAAGAAAAAAATAATATCTTTGAGAAAAAGGTAAGGAAAGATCTAATTTTATTATCTCTAGACCTTTGAATACAAGTCTTTTTAATATCCTCTATGATGAAGTAGAAATTACACATAAAGCACTTTTTAAACTTTTTACTGAAGTAAAATTCATATAACATAAAATCACCCATTTTAAAGTGACCAGTTCTGGGGGGCCTAGCTGGCTCAGTTGGTGAAGCATGGGAGTCTTGATCTTAGATAGTGAGTTCAAGCCCCACATTGGATGTAGAGATTACTTAAAAAGAGAGAGAGGGCAAAAAAATAAATTTAAAAAATAAGGTGACTGGGGCACCTGGGTGGCTCAGTGGGTTAAGCCTCTGCTTTCGGCTCATGGTCCTGGGATCAAGTACCGCATCAGGCTCTCTGCTCATCAGGGAGCCTGCTTCCCCCTCTCTCTCTGCCTGCCTTTCTGCCTACTTGTGATCTCTCTCTGTCAAATAAATAAATAAAATTAAAAAAAAAAAAAAAAGTTACACACTCTGTGGCACCTGGGTGACTCAGTCATTAAGCATCTGCCTTGGGCTCAGGTCATGATCCCTGGGATTGAGCCCTAATCGGGCTCCCCGCTCTGGGGGAAGAAGGGAGAACCTGCTTCTCCCTCTCCCACTCCCCCTGCTTGTGTTCCGTCTCTTGCTGTCTCTCTCTCTGTCGAATCTGGGGCACCTGGGTGGCTCAGTGGGTTAAGCCTCTGCCTTCAGCTCAGGTCATGATCTCAGGGTTCTGGGATCTAGCCCCATATGGGGCTCTCTGCTCAGCAGGGAGCCTGCTTCCTCCTCTCTCTCTGCCTGCTTCTCTGCCTACTTGTGATCTCTGTCAAATAAATAAATAAAATCTTTTAAAAAGTTACACACTCTTCCAAGTGAGCCCTGGCCAATTCTGTGTCATTTAATACATTCACAGTGTTGTATAACACCTCTATCCAGTTCCAAAACACGTTCATAGCTCTAAAATAAGATCCCATACCCGTTAATAAGTTACTCCCCACACATAAAGCACTTCTGCTATGTGTAGAAGTAGAATGGATGTTGCAAGGGAAAGCATTTATATGATCTTTGAGTTGCAAGCTAAACTAGCCTCTTTTTTTTTAAGGGGAGGGAGGAGTGTTAAAAAAAACCACTATTTTTACTTTACCTGAAAGAATGGTCAACATACAAACTACAGTTATTTCGATTTGGGTATTTGGCAAACTTTTCTCAAAAATGTATGAAATGAGGGGTGCCCAACTGGCTGGGTCAGTGGAGTATGCAACTTGTGATCTTGGGGTTGTAAGTTCAAGCCCCATGTTGAGTGTAGAGATTACTTAAAATCTTTTTTTAAAAATATATGAAATGAGTTGTCATGTCAAGTAAAATAACTGCTAGTATTTGTTACAAATGATAGCATTTCAGATTAATTAGAATTTTGGAAAATTTGAGGGGCACCTGGGTGGCTCAGTCGGTTAAGCATCTGCCTTCGGCTCAGGTCATGATCCCAGAGTTCTGGGATTGAGCCTTGTGTTGGGCTCCCTGCTCAGCTGGGAATCTGCTTCTCCCTCTCCCTCTGCTCCTCCCTCCTGATAGTTCTCTCCTTCTCTCTCTCTCTTAACTCTCTCTCAAATGAATAAATAAAATCTGAAAAAAAAAGAGAAAATTTGAACATCCCACTATGAATTTGACAACTTCCCAATCCCTAACATCTTTTCTACTCAGATGGGTAGTAATATTTAACAAGTGGTGGGGCGCCTGGGTGGTTCAGTGGGTTAAAGCCTCTGACTTTGGCTCAGGTCATGATCCCAGAGTCCTGGGATCGAGTCCCGCATTGGGCTCTCTGCTCCGCGGGGAGCCTGCTTCCTCCTCTCTCTCTCTGCCTGCCTCTCTGCCTACTTGTGATCTCTGTCAAATAAATAAATAAAATCTTTAAAAAAAAAAAATATTTAACAAGTGGATTTTTGATATTGTATCATGAACTGTGCTGACAACTGGAAGAGCTGCATAACCCAGTGAACCAATATTTTCCAAATGACCAATGCATGATGTTACCATATCACATGCATGAATAAAAAATCCTTTCACAATGCACGATAAACCAATGGATTTTAGGAAAAATTCATTCATGTGACTTATGCAACTAAATTTGAAGAAACTTCCACTTATGTTTTAGTGTAGAATCAAAAAAGAATGTGCTCATTTATCTGAATTGTATGATGCTGGATTGTCCTCATGTACTTCAACTAAAACAAACTGCTACAGACTGAATGCAGAAGCAGATATGAGAAAGCAGAATTTTTCTATTAAGTCAAACTTTAAGGAGACCTGCAACTGTGTAAAACGATGCCATTCTTCTCACTAAAATGTTTGTTTTGGAAAACATAGCTTAATTATTTTTCATAAAGATATTTATGTCAACAGGTCATGGGTTTATAATTTTTTTAAAATCATGCTTATTTTTTTATGCAATTAAAACAATGTTTTAAGTAAGTTCTACAGATCAAGAGTCCCATGCTCTACTAACTGAGCAGGCCAGGCACCCCCAAGTCAAGTCATGCTATTTTTGTAAATTAATATATAATTTAATATGTTGTCCGTTTTATTTCCTAACAAGATAAATATCAATTGACATAACTTACATAAACAAAATCTCTTTAGGGTCTTCAATAATTTTAAAGAAACTAACAAGTTTGAGAACCATAAGTACAGAGTATTCATTGGTATTTCTCAAATGCAGAGGCATTTTTAGTCCATACCTGGATTTTTTGTTTTGTTATTTAATACATATGGTAAAATATGTATTAAAATTAGTTAGAATTTAGTCATCACAGGTATCATTGCTTGGGAATGAGGCTAAATTTATTCATAATAAAATTATGAACTGATTTAAGGAAAAATATGAAGTGTTAAAAAAAGAAACAACCCCAGAATGAAGTCATTTGCCCCGCACAACAGAAAACCAGACTGTGTTACAGTTTCAGCCTCTCCCAGGAATGTGACCTTTTATTAATTTTTGTTTTTTGTTTTTTGGTGCCAAAACAAAAATTGAACAGAAATGTGACCTTTTTTTTTTTTTAAAGTAAGCTCTACCCCTAATGTGGTGCTTGAACCCATGATCCAGAGATCAAGAGTTACATGGTCTACACACTGAACCAGCCAGGTGCCCCAGGAACATGATCTTTTAATTTATTTATTTATTTATTATTTATTTATTTTAAATTTATTCCTTATTTATTTATGGGGTGCCTGGGTGGCTCAGTCGGTTAAGCAGCTGCCTTCAACTCTCAGGTCGTGATCCCGGGTTCTGGGGTCAAGCCCTGAGTCAGGCTCCCTGCTCAGTGGGGAGCCTGCTTTTCCCTCTCCCTCAGCCTCTGCCTCCTGCTCTGCCTACTTGTGCTGTCAAATAAATAAACAAAATCTTTTGGAAAAATATTTTATTTATTTACTTGGAGCGGGAGCGGAGAGAACATCCGCGGAGGAAGGTGGGGGATGGGCAAGGGAAGCAGACTCCTCGCTGAGCACGGGACCTGAAGCCGCCCAATCTCCCAACCAGAAAATCATGACCTGCAGCTGAAACAAGAGTTGGCCACTTAACCAATTGAGCCACCCAGGCTCCCAAACATGACCTTTTAAAAGTCTGAAATGTTCTTAACAGGGCTACTGAAATTAATTTGCATAGTAAAAACTCCGCATTCCCTTCTTGCAAAAAGATTGCTGTCCTGGCCAAGCAATCTTTTCTTTTGCTAATAACTTCCTTGCCCCACCCTCCTTCCTATAAAAACCTTCCATTTTGTAGTGTTCCTCTGAGTACCTCTCTCCGTGCTAAAAGGACAGTTTCCCAATTCATGAATTGCTTAATAAAGCCAATTGGATCTTTAAATTTACTCAGTTGAATTTTGTTTTTTAACAAAGGTAAATATTAGTACAAAGCTGATGGTGTCAAAAATTCATGAGGCTGTGGGGCGCCTGGGCTGCTCAGTCGGTTAAACTCTTGCTTTTAGCTCAGGTCATGATCTCAGGGTCAAGAGATGGAGCCCTTATGTCTGGCTCTGTGCTCAGCGAGGAAGCTGCTTGAGACTGTCTCCCTCTCCCTCCCATTCTGCCCCTCCCCCTGCTTGCATGCATTCCCTCTCTCTCTCAAATAAATAAATAAATACGATTATTAGAAATTTCATGAGGATAGTACCCAAATGACTGGACTCTGAGAAACCCTCAAACAGTGATGGAGTTTTTGAATAGACAAACCTGCCACCATACCTTACTACGTGGGTAGCTTCACCTGGAAAATGAATTATTGTCTAGGTTAAATGAGTTAATGCATGTAGAGTAGAGCTCAGGAGATGTGCTTCCCATCCTCCTCCCAGGGAAAGGTACCTGGTAGTCCAGTGTTCTGTGAGCCTGCTGCAATCAGAGGTAGGAAGCCCAGATTCCTGACCCAGCTGAGCCACTGACTCACTGACCTGACTCCACCCTCCCAGCCTCAGTTTTCTCATCCAGAAAATGATGGGGTGGGATGTCATCCTCTCTGGAGCCTCCCAGTCCTACCAACCATCCTCAACCTCTTTGATGATTGCGTCAGAGAATCACAGAACCGCAGCTGGAAAGGATTCTGTACGTCTCCCTGGCATGCCCCCCACCAATTCCAAAAACAGAGAAATTGAAGCCCAGAGAGGTGGAGAAGTCAAGCCACCTGCTTAGCCACATGGGGGAGGGGCGGAGGAGGCAGTAGCGCCTCAGGGTCCAGTGGGGAAATATGAATGCTTCCTCTTCACTTTGATAAATGATATAGCCATTTGGTGGTTTAGACACCACTCACGCCTTAACAAATACCCTGCAATTCTACTGGGGGATACGAATCCCACTTCAGCTTGAGAAAAATCGATGCTGTGGGCTGGGAACACTGTGTTAACTGGATTGATGGATTGCTTTGTGTTACTAACTAAATCCACCTTTGAAAAGTCAGTCGCCCCCCAGAGAAAGCAAAGGAGATGAAATTGGCAAGAAGAGGATAGAAAGGGAAAGGGGTGGGGTGGTTGGTGAGGAAGACTCTGAGAGGGAAGGGGCAGCCTTCCCTTCTTCTCTCCATTTCCCCTCCTTTCTTTCTCCTCCCTCTCCTCTTGCCACCTTCTCCTCTGTAAGACAACACACCCCTCTCAGTGGCCAGCTTTCTCTATCCAAAGCTTCCCTGCAGCCTGGGCCTATTCGCAGCCACAAATAGAACCAGAATCCACTGAAAATAGCTCCTCCTCCCTCCTGCCCAGAGTTTCCAAATGCTGGCAGGGATGCCTTGCCCCTACCAGCCAGGCCCCAAGCAGGGAACTCAGGTAGGGTGACACCAAGGCCAAGGTTGGGGACCACCTAAAGAGCAGCAGCCCCAATAATGGACTCTTATTAAGTGCTGGCTCTGTGCCAGTACCACCAGGAGCTTTCGTCCCCAGCAACCCAATGAAGAAGGTCTATAGGGAGGTGGGAAGTTTGCTAGAGTCCACACAGCCAGTGGACCCAGAGTCCCCATGGTTAACCACTTCACTATACTCCCAGGCCGCTGTACCAACTAGCTCCAGATCCCTGAGGCAGCAGAGAGCTCAAGGCATCCAGATTCTCCTTAGCCAGTTGGGGAAACTGAGACCCAGAGAGAGGAGAAGCACTCAGTAAACACATATAAAGCAAGCACCTAGGTCTCTCAGCACAGGGCACGTGGTTTTTGCAGAGGTTGAAGCAAACAGAGACTCCCTTGTTTCTTTACTGTGAAAGCCCCATGGGTCTTTTTCTTTTTCTTTTTTTTTTCACATTTCAACCTCCTCTCTTTTCCCCCCAGAGGAGAGAGCCCACCCCAGCCACCCGTCTGGCAGCCAGGCATCCTGAGGTTACCTCTTCTTCCCCCCTCTGCTCAGGGTGTTTAATGTTCTAGGGGAAGAGAGCAAACAGCAGAGCATAAATCATGGGTGACGCAGGCTGGCTTTCTCCTTTGCTAAATATGAAGCAGACGGGACGCAGCAAGGGAAGAGAATTAGCAGGGATTTGCTGGCTCATTTAAATCCGAGGTCCAAAGGCCCACATTTCTCCAACCCCTGAGAGTGAGATAAATTTTCTTCTGCCTCAAGATCCCATTTGTTATAAAATAATTCTCCAAAACAGTCTTAACCTCGGCAGCGATGACAAGAAAGACTGAAATAGGCTGTGGAAGCTCTGTTGGGAAGGAAGGAAGTTATTTAAAAGAAGTGGTTTAGGGGTATTGGAACACCTGGCTGGCTCAGGAAGTACAGCATGAGACTCTTGATCTCAGGGTTGTGGGTTCGAGCCTCACATCGGGTATAGAGATTACTTAAAAATAAAATCTTAAAAAAAGAAAGAAATGGTTGAGGGGTATGAAATAGAGCCTCACATCTAGTGTCAAAGAACCTCAGTTCCATTCTGAGCGCTGCCACACCTCTACAAAGTCTGTCGAGCTGCCTCGTTTTCCCCAATGTGTCTGAGAACCAAGGAGTACAAAGAGTATACACACTTAGTCAATCTCTGTTGCAAGTGTATCCCCCTTTGTCTAGCCTCATGCCAAGCTCTACAAATGCAAGCGTGACAACAGTGACAAGAGAAAACCAAACTCTGCCATCCTGGGACTCACAATCTATTTGGAAAGACAAAGTCAGCAGACGGTCAGCTGAGTGCTCTGATGGAAAAGATAGAGGACTTATGGCAGCAGTCATGTAGGAAACCTACCCCACACTTACAGAGTGGGGGCAGGTAACATTGAAGCACAGACTGGAAGGAAAGGTAGAAGTTAATCAGACAAAAGAGAAAGGATGACTCAGGGAGATGGAACAGCACATGCAAAGACCTAAAGGCAGAAGAGAACTGACCTATTCATTGGACCAACCAATTGGAGCAAGTATGGGTTTATTTGGGCATCTCTCTGTGAGACAAGCTTACTATTCATTCTAAGGCTAGAATCTTGCTGAAATTCTATGATTTAATGTTGTGTTAATCATAGAGTGCAGGCTGGATCCCATAATGGTTGCATTCTTTTAATATTACAAATTCCTCCATCAGTACCCCTAGGAAATAATCAACCCTGTTCCATCAAGTCTCTGGATGTTAACAAATCCTTTTTGTTGGATGTGTTCCATCTGTCTCCCTGAGTCCTATGTTCTTGACTTTTCAAGGTCAAGTATTCTAGAACCTGATCCACTCCATCCTCCTTTATCAAGACGTACAAGACATAAAGGGGCAGCAGGTATAATCCAGAGGGCTCTATTTTTCTGGGAAATCACAGAATTTTACCCAACCAGAGAAAAAAAATAAAGTCCAAACCTCCTCTACCCAGAGCCCAACAGCATGGCAGATTGCCAATGAACGCCTTGGTGGGAAACTTGGCTCCAAAGGCAGGAAACAGGATCAGATGTTTCTGATGTCTATGTATGTGGAAATGAGCTTTCACTTTCTGCCAATGAGACTCAGAGGAGCTGGATCACTTGCTCAGGTTCCTACAACCGAGAAGGGGCCTGCCTGGACAGCTTTCAAACCAAATGATTGGCCTACAACTTCAGAATTTCCCAAATGTTTCAGGTGAATGATATTACACAGCTATCATTGAAATAAATAGAACAATATAAGAGTTTCCCAGCTGATAAACTGGGGAATATGCTGAGTTCAACAAAGTTAACTAGGTTATTTTCTTTGCTGTTGAACTCAGATCCTTGGTACACTGATAGACATGGTGACGTTCTAAGAGGAAGTAACAGTGTTTTCAGTTTCCAGAAGTCATTTGAGTGGAGGACATGTTATTTCTGGGCAATTCCTGGAATCTGGGCTCCTTGGAATTCACTTTGAAAAATACTGCACTGGGGCACCTCGGTGGTTCAGTCTGTTAAACATCTGCCTTCAGCTCAAGTCATGATCTCAGGGTCCTGAGATCAAGCATCGAGCTCCCTACTCAGCAGGGAACCTGCTTCTCCCTCTCCTGCTCCCCACTTCTTGTGCTCTCTCTCTGTTGAATACATGCATTTGTTTTAAATCTTAAAAAAAAAAAAAAAAGAAAAATACTGCAGTATCCCATGATTTGGGGGGCATGTTATCCTTATATAGAAAGGGAGTCCAATCTATTGTTGAATGACAACAATGATACAATTTAATAATGAGTTGAATGTCCTTTATTCAAGGGAAAACAATCCATGGATTGGGAAAGCACAATGCCTCACAAGCAGTGGAGCTCTCTTCCCAAGGGATTTTTGGGCAAGAGCAAATTTTTTTTTTTTTTTAAGATTTTATTTATTTATTTGTCAGGAGAGAGAGAGAGAGAGAGAGCGCAGGCAGACAAAGTGGCCGGCAGAGGCAGAGGGAGAGGGAGAAGCAGGCTCCCTGCCGAGCAAGGAGCCTGATGTGGGACTTGATCCCAGGACGCTGGGATCATGACCTGAGCCGAAGGCAGCTGCTCAACCACCCGAGCCACCCAGGCATCCCAGCAAGAGCAAATTTTATAGAACATTCTAAGCAATAACATGGAAATAGGGCACGATGGGCTAGGAAGTCAGGGATTTCCTGGTAAGGTTAGCAGGTCCTGTTTTCTAGGGTAAGGGGAGCTAGCTTAAACTGAATTGGAGGATTGTGATTGGTGTATGTTAGGGTTCCAAGACAGTTTTGAAATGTTTTTCGTTTAAGTGGGGGTTGACTTAAGTTTAGGTTTATGATGTGGCCCAGGCCACTGGGGCAGCCTCCATTTTGTGAGTCCCAATACACAAATCTCCTTTATCACTATATATTTTGGAAGGATGAATGAACACATAGCTTGACTATTTCCTTGTTGTGTGACCAAGGTATGTGACATCCTTCTCTTCTTGGAGCCTCGGTCTTATCCTCTATAGCAGGGGCCAGTAATTTTTTTCTGTAAAGGGCCACATAGTAAATATTTGGGGCTTTACGAACCACAAACATCTTTGTGGGCCCTTCCTTCCTTCCTTCCTTCCTTTCTTCCTTCTTCCTTTTAACAATCCCTTAAAATGTGGGGCACCTGGGTGTCTCAGTTGGTTAAACATCTTACTCTTGGTTTTAGCTCAGGTCATGATCTTGGGTTGTGGGATCAATCCCCACACTGGGCTCCAGGCCCAGAGGGGAGTCTGCTTCTCTCTCTCTCTCCCTCTCCCCTCCCCCTGCCCACACACATGTTCTATCCCCCTCTGTGTCTCAAATACATAAATCTTAAAAGAAAAAAAAAAAAAACAGGGGCAGTTGGTTGTCTCAGTTGGTTGAGCATCTGACTCTTGATTTCAGCTTAGGTCATGACCTCAGGGTCATGGGACTGAGCCCTGTATGGGGCTGCATGCTCAGCGCAGAGTCTGCTTGTCCCTCTCCCTCTGCTCTTCCCCAGCGCACTCTCTCTCTCTCTCTCTCTCAAATAAATAAATAAATGGAATCTTTAAAAAAAATCAAAATGTTAAAACCATTCTCAGCTCTCAGGCCATATAAAAACAGGCTAAGGGGAGAGAGGAGGGCAGAACTGGGGGCTGAGCCATAGTTTACTGACCACTGGTCAACAGTGTTTAACACAAGGAAAGTATGAAGAAGTCACTAGGTGTTCTCCATTTTGTTTTTTGTTGGTCCTCCTAAACAACCTTGGGAGATGGGCATCAAGTTTCCTCCCCTTTCCAGGGAAAAGCTGATGACCAACCTCATTTGGAGAGTGAGTCAGTGGCCAGATAAAGTTGAAATGGGGACATTTGAATGCCAGTCCTGAGGACAATCCCACCACATTCTGATGTTCAGGGGGAAAGATGTCCAGTGTATATTGTATGTTATACTATATATTGTACGTAATTGTATGTATATTGTACACGTATAGAATCTTTGCAGTTTCTATAAGAGAAGAGTTTAAGAACAGTAGCTTGGTTGAAGGGAGGGACTCAGTGCTATATTTGTAAGGAATACTGACAAAGTACACACACTTTTTACTTAGAGTGGATGCTTGGGTTGGGGTTGATAGAGAATGTGCGGTAAGACCTCCAACCCATCCTTCAGATCTGTCTCTGACATAGCTATTGTGGACCAAGTTCATTGTCAACCATTCTTCAGACCCCCATCTCACTGGTCTACAAACTAGTCCTGTGAGGCAGGTAACATGATCTCCATGAAGAAGGGGAAAGGTGAGGCTCCAGGTTAACTCGCTTATCTGCTCAATGTCTCTCAGATGATAAATGACTCACAGTCTGATTGCAGGGCTCTGGGCCCCAAACTCAGGGCCCGTTTCAATACACCCTGCTGCTTTGGATCACTTCCCTGAGCCTGTGTTTGAATGATCAGGGTACTCACAGTCAATTTCTTCCAGTGTCACACTTAATTACATAGAGCATTAGGTTGTTTGATAAATGCATCACATGTTAGTCTTCATTCAGTCTTTGTATGGATTGGTTTCTTGCGTGTTGTTCGCCCAAGTTCAATATCTGAGTTAAGATTGTTTTCAGTTCTTGGCCCAGATATAGATCCGCACAAATATGGCAACTGATTTTTGTAAAAGCAATAGGGGAAAAAATAGCCTTTTAAAAAAAATGGTCCTGGAGGAATTGATCATCAATAGGCAGAAAAATTGAACAGTGACCTAAGCCACACACCAAATACATAAATTAACTCAAAACAGATCAAGGACTTAAACATAAAATGTAAAACCATAAAATTTTTAGAAAAAAAAAGGGAGAAAATCTTTGAGATCTAGGACTAGGCAAATGACTTGACACTAAAAGCATAAGCCCCAAAATGAAAAGTTGAGAAGTTGGACCACATCGAAACAAAAAACTTGTGCTCTTTGAAAGACCCTGTGAAGAAGAAGAAAGGGCAAGGTACAGACTGGGAGAAAATATTTGCAAACTACATTCCTAACAAAGAACTCAAATTCAACAGTAAATGTGAAAAATTAGAAAACAGGCAAAAGACGTGAACAGATATCCCACTGAAGGGATGTATATGGATGGCAAGTAAGCAGAGTTTCCACATCATTTGTCAGCAGAGAAATGCAAATTGAAGCCAAAATGAGATATAACCACACATGTACCAGAATGGCTAAAATAAAAACTAATGAACCCCAAATGCTGATAAGGATGTGGAGAAACTGGATCACTTAAACACTGCAGGTGGGAATGTAGAATGGCAGAGTTCCTCTGCGAAAAAGTATGGCATTTTTTTACAAAACTAAGCGTATGCTTACCAATTCTCAGCAATTTCACTCTTGGACATTCATTCCAGAGAAATGGAAACTTATGTTCACCAAAGCCTGTGTGTGATCATCCAGAGCTTTCTTTATAATAGCCCCCAAACTGAAACAAATGAAATGTCCTTCAGTGGGTGAATTTAAAGCAAACTGTGATACATTCACACTACAGAATACAACTCAGCAATGAAAAGGAAGTAAGTATTGGTCCATGCAATAACTCCATGGGATCTCGAGGAACTTATGCTTGAGTGAGAAGAAATAACCTCAAAAGGGCTACATACTGCATGATTTTGTATATACGCATAACATTCTTGAAAGGATAAAATGCAAAATTAAATACATGGAGAATAGATTAGTGGTTGCCAAAGGGTTAGGGAAGTGAAGAGGAAGGGAAAGGCTATGACTATGAAGTGTGACCCAAGGAACCCTTGAAATGCAAGTATTGGAAGTGTTCTATATCTTTTTTTTAAGTTTATTTATTCATTTAAGTAATCTCTACCTGGAATGTGGGGCTCGAACTCACGACCCGAAGATCAACAGTCGCATGCTCTTCTGACTGAACCCAGAAGTGTTCTGTATCTTGATTATGGTGATGGTTAAACAAATCTACACATGTGATAAAATTGCAGAGAACTAAGCACACACACATACACAAATGAGTGCATGTGAAACTGGTGAAATCCAAATAAGGTGGATGGGTTGTATCAACATCAATTTCCTGGCTGTGATAATGTACTATAGTTAGATAAGTTGCGATCATTAGGGACAAATGGGTAAAGGGCATAGGGAATCTCTGTTGCTACTATTTCTTACAACTGCTTGTAAATCTATGATTGTCTTAAAATAGGTGTTTGGGGCTTTTTGTTATTTGTTTTTTTGTTTTTGTTTTTAATTCTTTTGACTGCTTGACCCAAGATGGTTTCTTTCCGGAGAAGGTGCACTTACCCTATATAGGGGCACCTGGATGGCTCAGTTGTTAAGCAGCTGCCTTTGGCTCAAGTCATGATCCCAGGGTCCTGGGACCAAGCCCTGCTTAGTGGGAGCCTGCTTCTCTCTCTCTCACTCCCCCTGCTTGTGTTCCTTGTCCCACTGTCTCTCTCTCATTCTCTCTCTCTCTCTCTCAAATAAATAAACATTGTTTTTTAAAGATTTTATTTATTTATTTGTCATGGAGAGAGAGAGCGAGAGCGAGCACAGGCAGGCAGAGTGGCAAGCAGAGGCAGAGGGAGAAGCAGGCTCCCCGCCGAGCAAGGAGCCCGATGTGGGACTCGATTCCAGGACGCTGGGATCATGACCTGAGCCAAAGGCAGCTGCTTAACAGACTGAGCCACACAGGCGTCCCTCAAATAAATAAATATTTTTAAAAGAGAATGGTCTATATATGTCAGGCACTGGGCTCTGTGCTCTCCATAGATTATCTCTTTCAACTGAACCTAGCAAGAAGAAAACACTTATTATATCTCCATTTAACAGATGAGGACATGGAGATTCAGTAGAATAAAGTTTCATTTGTCCAATCCACATAGTATTACGAGCCAGGAATTAATCCAGAGCCTGAGTTCAAGACTCATACCCTTAAACTCTATGTAACTCCTTTCTTGGAGTAGAAGCAACATGGCCTTGATCTTTGTGCTAGGCTGGCTTAAACCTGGGACAAAAGGCCAGGGCTGAGTAATAACCAGGCATGACAGTATAGTGGAAAGACCACTAGATACTTCCACCAGATTCCTCTAGTCCATCCTAATTCCCAAGATTATGTTTAAGAACCAACACCATCACTTGCAAGCTGTGTAGCCTTAGGAAAGTCACTTCTGTCTGAGCTTCTCACCCTCACATCAGAGCTTGTCATTCTAGCACTGTCGGTGGATCAAATGAAGTAAAGCATTTCAAAAGGCTATGGACACTCCAAAGGGGGGAAGTTATTATTAATAACAGGGCACCATGAAATAAATTCTAAATATAGGCCACTCGTTCCTATTTATCCTCCGGCTTGATGATAAATGCTCTGAAGGCATGGGCTGAGTTTTAGCTTTTTATTTGATCCTACCCTCCCTTATAAAGTGCTCACACAAATGGTAGATTTCTGTAAGAGTCCTTGTTAACTGCTATATTGGTAGATATGTGATCAGAATGCAAAAAGAAAAAGCAAAGTGTTGACAGTGAAAATAAAGAACCCTGTGCTTTAACTGCATTTTTCTTGAAAATTGCGAAAAGAACCAAGAATGAACTCAGCCAAAAATCAGTCCCTGATTTTTTCCTGCCTTCTAACCCCAAGTAACTCCTTGTTTTCAACTTTGGAAGTGTGAGTTCTATCTTTTTAGGGGCATGGAAGAATGTGAAATTTGCGAAGTCCTTTGAGGTACAACATGTTCTTGCTATTTATACAGACCAACCAGGATCTGTGGCTGGTTTTTGGGCAAGGTTTTTCCACATAAAATCAACTTTTTTCCCCCTTTCCCAGTTATGACAACCTTGCAAACTCACAAACTAATTCCTCGGCTTTATTACTAATGCCCATAACATGAACTTTGAAAACTGCCTTTCATCTCAACATCTTAAGCAATGTTGCAAACACTAATTAAAGTTCAACACCCCAGTGAGGTAGGCATCTATTATTCAACCCATTTCCCAAACAGGTAAACCCAGACTTACAAATTAGAGACCTGGCTATAGGTTACTAGGGGTGGGAGCAGGGAGGAGGGTGAAATGAAGAGTTCTAGGCTCCCTAACTCTTGGATTCAGCAAGTGGAGAGTAAGATCTTATGAAGATGCCTTCTCGGGGAAGGTATTCACCAAGGTGGGGTGATACAAAAGGGGCAGAAAAGAGGAACGGGCCAGGAACAATGACACTCAAAAAATGAGGGGCACCTGGGTGGCTCAGTGGGTTAAGCCTCTGCCTTTGGCCCAGGTCATGGTCTCAGGGTCCTGGGATAGAGCCCTGCAGCAGGCTCTCTGCTCAGCAGGGAGTTTGCTTCCCCCGCTCCCCACCTGCCTCTCTGCCTACTTGGGATCTCTGTTTGTCAAATAAATAAATAAAATCTTAAAAAAAAAAAATGGAAGGAAGAGGGGCACCTGGCTGGCTCAGATGGTAGAGCAGGCAACTCTTGATCTCAAAGTCACAAGTTTAAGCCCCATGTTGGGAGATGAGCCTCCTTAAAAAAGGGGCAGGGGGCGCGTCTCAGTGGCTCGGTCATTAAATGTCTGCCTCCTGCTCAGGTCATGATCCCAGCGTTCCGGGATTGAGCCCCACATCGGGCTCCCTGCTCATTGGGATGCCTGCTTCTCCCTCTCCTGCTCCCCCTGCTTGTGTTCCTGCTCTCGCTGTCAAAAAAATAAATTAAATCTTAAAAAAAAAAAAAAAGGAGGGAGAAGAGGGCCTAAAACTACTTGGAAAAGAAGATAAATTTATTTGATCCATAAATTTGGTTGAAGGTAAGAAGGAGGGTGATTGGAAAAAATATTATGTTTTTTTAAAAAAGTAATATGTTGGGATGCCTGGGTGGCTCAGTCTTTTAAGTGTCCGCCTTTGGCTCAGGTCATGATCCCAGGTCCTGGGATCGAGCCCCATGTTAGACTCTCTGCTTGACAGGGAGCCTGCTTCTCCCTCTCCCTCTGCCTAACACTCCCCCTGCTCATGCTTTCTCTCTCTCTCTCTCTGACAAATAACTAAAATCTTTAAAAAAAACACCTAATATGTTTGCAATGTCTGATTTTGTAATGTTAGTAGGGAGTATAGGAATTTTTTTTTTACTTTCATATTTTGAAATCGTTACAGACTCACAAGAAGTTGCAAAAATAGTGCAGAGAGTTTCTACCTACTTCCCCAGCTTCCCCACCAGCAACATCTCATGCAACTACAGTGCATTTTCAAAAACAGGACATTCACAAGACTACATACCTTACTCAGACTGCACCAGTTTGGGGAGCATAATATATTTTTAAAATTTTATTTCACACAGAAAATACACAAATTTTTTTAACTATTTTTTTTTTTTTTTAAAAAGATCCCATTTATTTGTTTAACAGAGAGAGAAATTACAAGTAGGCAGAGAGGCAGGCAGAGAGAGAGAGGAGGAAGCAGGATCCCGGCGGAGCAGAGAGCCCGATGCAGGGCTCGATTCCAGGACCCTGAAATCATGGCCTGAGCCAAAGGCAGAGGGCTTTAACCCACTGAGCCACCCAGGCGCCCCAAAAATACACAAATTTTAAGTGGGTAACAAAGCCCAAATACAAGGGTGGGTCAGGCCAGGTGGAGACATCCAATCAGTGGAGCGTGCATACTGTCTCCCTAGCTACCAAGGTGTGTGGGTCCTGCCTTTTGGGCGCCAATTCTGACCGGTGATAGGCTAGTTCAAATATCTACTAGGGTAAATTGTAATTCAATTGGCCACCGGTGTGTGACCTAGCATGACTGTGCAGCTTTCTCTGTGTGTTACAATCTCATTGGCCACCTGTGTGTGGCCAGGGCCAACCACATTGCCTTTGCTCTCTAAAAGTTCGTCTGTAAGGCAGGGAGGGGTTGCCTCTTTGTAAGAGACGGCCTGGCCGGTCAGTTTGATTTTTCGATGCTTAGTGCAAAATAAAGCTTTGCTTGACCTTTGCTTTGTATCAGTCTTGCTCCTTTGATCACGGACCCAATATTGGGGGACCTAACACAAACCTACCTCATGACCCCTCTAGGTAAACAGCCTCCTCCATAACCTATTTCATGTAAACTTTTTTTTTTAAGATTTTATTTATTTATTTGACAGACAGAGATCACAAGTAGGCAGAGAGGCAGGCAGAGAGAGAGGAGGAAGCAGGCTCCCCGCTGAGCATGGAGCCCGATGTGGGGCTCGATCCCAGGACCCTGAGATCATGACCTGAGCCGAAGGCAGAGGCTTTAACCCACTGAGCCACCCAGGCGCCCCTTATGTAAACTTTTTATGTAAACCTATATTAAACTTTATGTAAGTAGAATCATATAGGGACACCTGGGTAGCTCAGTGGGTTAAACCTCTGCCTTTAGCTCAGGTCACGATCCCAGGGCCCTGGGATTGAGTCCTGCATTGGGCTCCCTGCTCAGTGGGGAATTTGCTTCTCCCTCTCCCTCTGCCTGCTGCTCCCCCTGCTTGTGCTCACTCTCTCCCTCTGTCAAATAAATAAATAAAATCTTTTAAAATAATAATAAAATAAATAAATAGAATCATACAGCATATTCTCCTTTATGTCTGTCTGGCTTTTTTCACTTAACATTAAGCTCATGAGATTCATCCATGATTTGACACATAGTAGAGCTTCGTTGGTTTTCATTGCTGTGTAGTATTTTATTCTATGATGATACTGCAATTATTTCTCCATTCTACTGTGGATGGACATTTAGGTTGTTTCTAATTTTGAGTTACTATGAATAAGGCTGCTGTGAATCTCCTTATACATCTCATTTGATCAACCCAAGCACTCATTTCTTTTTTTTTACAATTTTATTTATTTATTTGACAGAGAGAGACACAGTGAGAGAGGGAACACAAGCAAGGGGAGTGGGAGAGGGAGAAGCAGGCTTCCTGCTGAGCAGGGAGCCAGGCTTGATCCCAGGACACTGGGGTCATGACTTGAGCCAAAGGCAAATGCCTATAACGACTGAGCCAAGCACTCATTTCTGATGGGAGTGTACGTAGGAGAATTTTTGGTTAGAGGTGGATGTGCAGCTCTGGGAATTAATCTCTGCAAGTTTTCCGAAGTGGTTGTACCAGTGTCGTTTACTCTCCACCAGCTGTGTGGGAGAGCTCCAGCAGAAGTAAAAAACTATATGTCATTAAATCCTGAAAAGCAATTGCATGCAAGTCCAATTATGATCCATCTGTGCTTCCAAATCCTCTTTTCAGAGTATTTTCCTGTTTAGATCCAAAAGTAGAGAGTATCTGAGAAAATCTCAAAGGCTATGGGGCGGGAAATTGATATCACATATCAGGAAGTTTAGAAACTAGAGTTGTCATTTTGTTAGATGATTTTGAGCCAGTCATGGCTCCAGGCCTCAGTTCCTCTCTCTGAAAATGAAACAAATGGATGAGACCATTTCTTAAATTCCTTTTAGCTCCAAAGGCAGTGATTCCAAGATGAAAAAATGTTGATGCTGTAATGTTAAGTGAAGGGTAGAAATAGCTCTTGCTGTAATTGGGGTAAATATGCCTGCCCAAGGGCGAAGACTGGAGGAAAATACACAATGCTCGTGTTGTTAGATTGTTGCATATTTATTTACTTTCTATTTTTAACAGTGTTTTTTTAGAATTTGTGGCCATATGAGTTTTAAAATATGTGTCTGTACAAATATATATTTGATATATGAATATAACTTAGTAATTCTTTTTAAAACTTTTTAAAGATTTTATTTCTTTATTTGACAGAGAGAGACACAGCGAGAGAGGGAACACAAGCAGAGGGAGTAGGAGAGGGAAAAGCAGGCATCCCGCTGAGCAGGGAACCCAATGCAGGGCTCCATCCCAGGACCCTGGGATCATGACCTGAGCTGAAAGCAGATTATTATTTTTTTTTAATATTTTATTTATTTGACAGAGAGAAATCACAACTAGGCAGAGAGGCAGGCAGAGAGAGAGGAGGAAGCAGGCTCCCCGCGGAGCAGAGAGCCCAATGCGGGGCTCGATCCCAGGACCCTGGGATCGTGACCTGAGCCGAAGGCAGAGGCTTTGACCCACTGAGCCACCCAGGCGCCCCTGAAGGCAGATTCTTAACCAGCTGAGCCACCCAGGCGCTCCTTAACTTGGTAATTTTTTTAAAAGATTTTATTTATTTGAGAGAGAGAGAACATGAGCAGGGAGAAGGGCAGAGAGAGAGAGAGACTACCTGCTAAGGAGGGAGCCCAATGTGGGGCTTGATCACAGGACCTCAGTATCAAGACCTGAGCTGAAGGAAGACTCTTAACCAACTGAGCCATGTAGGTTCCCCTGTAACTAGGTAATATTATTAATACTCCCTATTAATGCATGAATTATTTTTCTACTTTTAGGTGTTATATAAAACCTGAAATTTTATCGCCTTTAATAAACTCTCAACTCAAATTATGAGACACTTTGAAGTTTCCTAATATTTATTCAACAAAACTTACTTAGCACCTTCTCTGTGTCAGGCACAGTGCTTGGCCCTGACGGAATGATGGTAAACTAGGGATAGTATTGAATGTCAAGGAATTTATTGCCTGTTGTAAGAAACAAACACATAAATAGGTACAGGGCAATGTGCTAAAGTTTATTTTGGGTAATTTGGGGGCCTCCAGGAGAAACCTTGCTCAGTTTTAGAAAGTAAGGAAGGCTTCCTGGAGGAGGTGGCAGTCAACTGAGACCTGGAAAATGGTTCAAAGTAAGCCAAGTAATAGGGGACTAGGAGTGAAAATGCCTCCTGTGCAGTGGAGCCAGCTGAAGCATAAGCATGGGAACTAGAGGGAGTGTGGGATGGTCATGGAGCTCACTGGTTGGAGGTTATGGGACACAGACGAGACAATGCTTGAATACCCTACACAGGCCCTTGAACTACCATGGGCTGCAGCTAAAAATTATGAAGCCAAGAGGTGGCACAGTCAGATCGGGGTTAATCAGTAACCGTTCAATCCTGCCCCAAATTCCTCTGATAGGCCTGTCCATAATCTGAGATATGGCCAAATATGTGTAAATTGCTCTGTTTTTGTGCCCTGTTGACTCTGCTGTGTTTTTCTGTTAGGGAGGTAGAGGATTGTGAAAAGGTAGGATGCACTGGGCCTGTTGGCCTTATTGGCAGCCAGGAGCAAGGGTTGAGCCCAGGAGAGGTGGATGAAGGCCTTATGGAGGGAGTGGGGGCGGGGGGTGGAGCAGAGCAAGTATAGGGGCAAGGGCCAGAGGATCAAGAAAGAAAGAGAGGTGTTCATCCAAATGATCTCAGGGATTGTCAGTGGGCATCAGTAGAAGAAACTGAGCCCAGGGGAGCAGGAAGCAGAGACATATGATGACATGTCTGTAGCCGGCTGGTGCAGAGGCAAGGCTGCTAGAGAAAGGGAGACAGCCCATTCTCCAGGCCCCTCTCACCGTCTCTGCAAAGGTTTGTTTTGTGCCTTGTTTCTGGCAGGCCACCCCAAGAGAGCACTTCATGCCCGAGTGGAGGTGGGGACGTGTCAGTGTCCTGCCACATCAATCAGAATCACAGGGTCTCAGCTGAGGCAGGGCAGCCTTCCCAGTTTGCCTGGTAACATCTTGATATAGTTCCCAAGGCCTCCGGTCAGCCTCTGACAGCTCCTCGGGATAACAGTTTCATCTTGGGCCGCTCTTGCTGCCCACCTGCCCTCCCAGCTGTCAGGCTGCTGCCTCCTGCCAGCAAAGGCTTAGGACTCACTGGGTTTCAAGGGTCTTTTTGACTTTCAGTCCCTGAGTGCATTTTCTTCTGTGCAGGCCCCCAATCAGCAGGCAGGAGGTTAATGTAAAGGCATGAAACTTACTTTTCTTAATGTCTCACATGTTGCCTAAAAACCATAAAGCCTTAAATCTAAATCTTGGACTAGCTCAAATCTTTGACTTATCCTGGGTTCCCCCAGAATTAGAGTCTGAGATAAAGGTTTCTGTGTGCATAGTTTATTTAGGAAGTAGCCCCAGGGAGCAGGAGTGAAGGACAAGCAAGGATGAATCATGAGTATCCCTCGGGATCTTTTGAAATCCCTTAGGAAATATATCTCAGTAGCATCGACTCTAAGAACAAAGGGGGAAGACTTTAAATATTTTATTTTAATTAATTATTTTTTTAAAGTAGGCTCCATGCCCAACATGGAGCCCAATGCGGGGCTTGAATTCACGACCCTGAGATCAAGACCTGAGCTGAGATCAAGAGTCAGACAGTTAACCGACGGAGCTACCCAGGCACCCCATAAAGACTTTATTTTTAAGTAATCTCTACACCCAACGTGGGGCTCTAACTTACAACTCTGAGGTCAGGAGTCCCATGCTCCGTTAACAGAGCCAACCAGTGGGGAAATATTTAGCCATCAGCTCCCATTCCCCATGGTCAAGGGTTGCTTCACGGAGCATTAACATCTCACACTTCCGGGTTATACATGGTGAGTACCAAGCCTGACAAGTACCCCTCCCATCCCTTGTGGCAGAAGAGAGAGAGGTGAGGTGTTGTCAAGCTGCACCTGGGATCATCTATCACAGGTCAGAATAAAAGGTGAGCCCAAGAGGACCTGAAGTGGTACACAGAGATGTTTGATCTACTCTACAGATATACAAACATCCCCCCTACCACCACCATCCACGGGCTCTCTTAACCACCTGCAGTGGACACCTGTCATTCTTGCCTGCTCAGCACCTATTCCTCCTTTTCTGGTAGCAGCACCCCTATTTGGGGATTGGAAAACCAATCCTCCCCCACTTTTAGTCCTTGTGACTGGGTGAAGGTGACCTCCCTGCCTCCAGATACCCTCAGCTCCAAAGTTTGGTCAAGTCCCAGGTCCAGCCAATCTGCATGGTCTGTTCCTCCCCTCTAGGTAGAATGATTGATTCAGGAATGGTCACTAGATCCTATCCATGCTTAGATCTTCATTTGGGTATCTGCATGGCCATATGCTGGGGGAGGTGATTCCGAGTTCCAGGGGTGGGACTTAAAGGGCTTAAACCAACCCACACATCCATTCCATTGGATGTAGATGCTAATTTCAGAGTGGGCTTGTGACCTAAGTGGCCCAGCCAGGCTGACACTGAGGGCTCAGGCTTGGAATGCAGGAACAGATGTGTTCTTTTGGACACTAAAATGAATAAGAAGGCCACAGTGCCAACTACTACTGGAGGTCATTCTAGGACCCTGAGGCCCCAGTACCAGTTCTCACTGTATATAGCAGACTGGAAACACAGAAAAAACTGGCCCCTGAGGATGAGGACATGTGCGAATTGTCAAATCAACCAAACCTGAAACTCAGCCTACTTCTGGTTCTCCAGTTACCGGAACCCCTTGCTCTCCTTCATTGCCAAGTCAGGTTAAGGTGGCTGTCCCATTATTTGCATCTGAGCGCAATCCTAACCAGGACTTTGACTTCAGCACGAAAGAAAACCATCAGCTCACGAAACAGACAAGTCCCAGGGTGGAGACACTCTGATTAAACCAACACTTGACACCTGTGATCTCCTGTGATCACCAGACTGCACCCTTGCAACTACTCCTCTGATCCCCACTTAACAGATGAGAGAAAAAAAAAAGGCTCAAGGAAGTGAAAACACTAACCCAGTGGCTCTCAAGTGGGAGCAACTTCCTCCCCACTCCCTCTGCCCCAAGGAACACTTGATAATGTCTAGAGACATTTTTGGTTGCCACAACTGGGAGGAGAGGAAGGTGTGCCACTGGCATCGAGTGGGTAGAGGTCAGGAATGCTGCTCAACATCCTACAGAACAGCCCCCAGCAAAGAACCATCTGGGCCAAATGCCAATAGTATTGAGGCTGAGAAGCCCTGCTGGACTACTCCGGGACCACTGGGATTCTAGGTTCAGAATCAAACTCAAGTCACTCTGCCAAACGTCCCTGAGCCCACTCTGGACATGCAGGGCAGCCCAGCCCTGGACCCAGGCAGGAGGGCCACAGCTAAGACCCAGGAAAGCCTGAGAGTCAGGGGAGAATGGAGCCCAGTCACTTCATGGGCACCATGATCTTGTGCAAACTTTGCCCTCAGTCAAGTGCATTCCAGGGTGAGCCCCTTGCAGATTCCTGCATAATTTCCTGGCCCTGGCGGCCTTGTTGCTTCAGGGGACCTGGGGAGGTCTGTGGCTCCACGCCCAGGGTCTCAACTCCATTTCTACCTGTTTCCCAGGCATTTTCTGTACAGAATTGGAAATTAATAATTTATCTTGCAGGATGAATAATTCAACATAGGGTACAAAGGGCCACCAGCGATGATTGTCATCACAGAAACAGCCCGTATTACCTCCTAAAGGAAGAAGGAAAACAGGATTCTACAGCTAGGCTGGTGTCTGGACCAAAACAATTCTGACGCTGAACAATTTAAACAAGCCTTCCTTTGGGGCACAGGGAGTTGATGAGGACACTGGGGCCACCAGAAGGGAATCTCGGACCCTATCCTCTTCCCATGTCGCTTCCAGCCTCTCAAACCTTCACGGTTCACTATAGGCCAGTTTAATGGCCACCTATTCCAGGAAACTTACCCTGATATCCCCACCCAACTGAAGTTGAACATCTACTTACTTACTTATTTATTTATCTCTCTATTTACTTATTCAGAAAGCCACTTGTCCCGAACTCTGTTGACCCCACAGCCTCACACTAAGCCATGTTTCTGCTACCAGAGATTCTTGGGCTGTGGAGTGACTTTTCCAGCTAGAAGGAGATGAAATGTTTAGCAGAGAGCTGGTGTGCATGATTCTTAGCATTGGGGAGATCTTATTCTTTTGAGGATCGGAAGAGAGTGTTGCAGCCGAACTACTGAGAAAAGAAAAAAAAAATACATCTGCATGCAATTCAGGAGGTACACAGATCTTCGGAGCCCCTCCATGGACCCATCTTTAGGATTCCTACCTCAAAGGGAGTCATCTCTTGAGGAGAGGGACGGACTACAATGGTCCAAGGCATGGAAAACAGCTCAGCTCCTCAGCTTTGCATTTCCCTGAAATAGCCCTGTTTCAGGCACTACTCTAAGTGAATAAACAGCAAGGAGCTATTAGACACTTCTTCTGTAAGCCTGGCCCATCTCTGTGCCATGTTTTCTTCACTTGGAACTGGAAGAGTTGGTCTAGATTATCTTGGTGGTTTGATTCAATCATTCCTTCTGCAAATATGTGTTTTTATTTTTTTTAATATTTTTATTTATTTATTTGACAGACAGAGATCACAAGTAGTCAGAAAGGCAGGCAGAGAGAGAGGAAGAAGCAGGCTCCCTGCTGAGCAGAGAGCCGGATGCGGAGCTCGATCCCAAGACCCTGAGATCATGCCCTGAGCTGAAGGCAGAGGCTTTAACCCACTGAGCCACCCAGGTGCCCCTGCAAATATGTGTTTTTAAACGTTCATTTTAAGTAAGCTCTGCACCCAACATGGGGCTCAAACTTGCAACCCAGAGATCAAAAGTCAGATGTTCCACCGACTCAGCCAGCCAGGTACCCATCCTTTTGCAAATATATTTTTTTAAGGTTTTATTTATTTACTTCACAGAGAGGGAGAGAGAGTACACACAGGAAGGGGAGCAGTAGGCAGAGGAAGAGGGAAGAGCAAGGAGTCAGATGGAGGATTCGATTCCAGGACCCTGGGATCACAACTGGAGTTGGAGGTTAACTGACTGAGCTACCCAGGTGCCTCTCCTTCCACAAGTATTTATTGCTACTCTATCAGGTGCCAGTTACCAAGCTAAGAACTGGGGATGAGGTTGGGAAACAAAACAGAGGAGGTCCCTAACTTGTCAGAACACATAGTCCAAAGAGGGAGGTGGTCACTGACTAAGCAATCACACAAGAAATATAAGATGATGAAATGTGATCAGTGCTGCACAAGGGAAGTGCAGGGAGCTAGCTAGGAATGTGTATATCAGGGAATAATTATAACCTGGCTGCATTCTGGAGTCCTCTGGGTTCTGTGCAGCTTGGAAACATGAGAAGGCTGGGGTTTCTCTCTTTTTGAGATGATCAAGGCATATAGCTTCTAGTAACTTCGTTTTCACGCCCTCCCTAGGAAAGCTAAAGAGCTGGCAATATTCCATGGCATGTGAACCCCAGGTTCAATGGTTAAGAACGTTAAGTACCAACCTCTCTCATCTCCAAGTAGCTGAAACCCCTTCTTCTCAGGTCCTATATGAAAAGCACAACATGGTACTAGATAAAAATTGTTTAATCTTAAAGTAGCAAAGATCTCTGCCTCAGCCCCCTCTGCAATTTAAACCATGTCCCACCCTTTGAGGAATTATTTCCACCTCCTGGTTGTGTGGTTCCATCGTCCTACACCGATGATTATGGAGAAGCCCGGACGTGCCAATTGCCACTTTGATGGGTGGTCTGAGTGCAGTCTCCAGGCTGCCTGGGGCAGACAGAGCTACCCTTTCATCTCCTGGGGTGGAGTTTTAGGTTGGAGCCTGCATAGAAATTTTGGTTCTGGTGCCTTTTCTGCCACCCACAGGGCAACTCTAAGCAAGTCCCCTCTTTGGGCCTCAGTTTCCTTATCCATAAAATAAGAGATTTAGACTACGTGTTTGCTAAGATTCTTTCTTTGACTTGGGGATTCTCTAACCTCTTCTTTCAAAAATGGGCTAACTCAAACATTTTTTTCCCTCATCTTTTCAACTATCGTTCACAGACCAGCAACAGAAGGCAAGACAACAACTATTTGTAAATGATCATGAGTGGATAATTAGTGGCCTTCAAATTAGTCCTCTCTTCTTGGAAGCCAGGAGGCTAAGTTTCTAAGTTGTTTATCATTATCATCATTTAACACTGTTTTCTCACTAAAACCCAGAGGGGGAGAGGAGAATGACAAGCAGATGTTTTGTTATTAGGGGCCCTGGGGGATGATTTGAGACTTTTCACTGCAGCGATCATTCTCTAGATTCTTCTCGGGTCAGCAGAAGCTTTGATGCTTTGATTAACTCAACAGAGGGCAGGGGGATTGGACAGGCACAGCGCAGAGGCCTGTTGAGAGAAAGCCCAGCTTAGCGGAAAGCTGCTGGGGACAGCAGTTCCTGGCTGGGGACAGCGTGGATTATGAAATTAGTATTTTTATATTTATATTTTTATATTACATTTTATATTTTATATTACATTTTATTTTATATTTACATTTTATATTATATTACAGTAAATATATTTATATTTACATTTATTATGAAATTAGTAACACTTTGCAAAGAGACTTCACTGCTATTGTTTCATTTTTCTCCTGGGGAAACTGCTACTGCCTGAGCTCAAACCCCTATCACTTCCCACGTTATCACTTCCCACGCGAACCTCTCTCATTGTGTAGTCTCCCTGGCTGTGGTAGATTGCCCGGAAAAAGAATGGCCACCCCAAATCAGTAGAGGCAGGAAGTAGATTAGTGGTTGCCCATGGATGGGGGAAGAGGGCTCATTCCAATCTCCTTGAATCAGAGCTGGCCTTGAAGCTTGCTTTGACCAGTAGAACGTGGAGGAAATAATTCATGAGTTTCAGAATCCAGGCCTCAAAAGATCTGGCAACTCCCACTGTTGCCATCTAGAGGTCCAGTCACCACGTGAAGAAGCTTGGGCTAAGACTAAGGTCTCTCAACCTTGGCGCTATTGACGTTTTGGGCCGGACGGTTCTTGGTGGTGGTTCTTCTATGGTGGGCTATCTGATGCAATGTCAGAGGGTTAGCAGCCCCTTTAGCCTCTGCCGACTAGATGCTCCACTTGTGACAACCAAAGTGTTTCTAGGCATTTCCATGCATCCCCTGTGGGAGAAAATCACCCCTGCTTGAAAACCGCTAGGCTAGACTACTGAAGAATGAGAGGCTACGTTGCCAGAAAGGCCCAGCCAGCCACCAGCTGCTCCAGCCACGCCAGCCAGACATAAGAGTGAAACTTCTTGGATGTTCCACCCTCGAGTGAACACCCAGCTGAATGTAACCAAATGATAACCTTAGCCGACAGCACGTGAAGCAGAAGAACTGAGCCTAGTCAATTCACAAAATCACAAGAAATAATATGTCATTGGAAGCCATGAAGTTTTGGAGTTACATGTTTTGTAGCAACCGATAGTGGCAATATAAGCCTATGTCTGTTCTTGCTACCATTCATTCTCTGCACTTTCAAGGCTGCTAGAGTGGCCTTTCTAAAATACATTTGTGGGGGTGCCTGGCTAAGTTGGTATAGCATCTGCCTTTGTTTCAAGTCATGATCCCGGGATCCTGGGATCGAGGAGCCCTACATCAGGCTCCCTGCTCAGTGAGGAGTCTGCTTCTCCTCCTACTACCATCCCCCTGCTTGTGCTCTCTGGTTCTCTCTATATCAAATAAGTAAATTAATAAATAAAATAAAAAAATAAAATAAATACATTTGTGAAATTCCCCAGTTCTATTCAGACCTTTCAGGGCCTTCACCACCATCAACAGGAGGAGGTCCAAACTCCTCAGCATGGTCCACAGAGCCATTTATAATCTGGTCTTTCCTTAGGATACCCTCAAACCCTGAGATGCAAGCTATACAGGTCTGCTTGCAATTTCTTTTTTTTTTTTTAAGATTTTATTTATTTATTAGACCGAGAGAGATACAATGAGAGAGGGAACACAAGCAAGGGGTGTGTGAGAGGGAGACGCAGGCTTCCTGCCAAGCAGGGAGCCCGATGTGGGGCTCGATCCCAGGACCCTGGGATCATGACCGGACTGAAGGCAGACGCTTAACAGCTGAGCCACCCAGGTGCCCCCTGCTTGCAATTTCTTTCTAGCCTATTCTTTTTTATACCTCTAGGTCCTTTCCCAGGCTGTGCTCTTTGCCTGTTATTCTCATCCAACCTGTAAGTTCCCACACTCCCTGAAAATTCAGATTAAATAGCATCCTTTTCAGAAAGTCCATGCAGATCCCACCATCTGAGATACTTTCTCCTTTGTGACCTCAAAATAACCATGTATATATCTCACACTATGTACATTTACCTCAAAACATGTTACATTTCGTGTTTTATTCATACTTTTAAAAAAAGATTTTATTTTTTTTTTTTTGTTTTTTATATATATTTTTTAATTTTTTTTATTTTTTATAAACATATAAAGTATTTTTATCCCCAGGGGTATGTGTCTGTGAATCGCCAGGTTTACACACTTCACAGCACTAACCATAGCACATACCTTCCCCAATGTCCATTACCCCACCCAAAAAGACTTTATTTTTAAGTAATCTTTACATCCAATGTGGAGCTCTAACTCATAACCCAAGGTCAAGAGTCATAAGGGTCTACTGACTGAACCAGCCACGTGCTCCCTGTCTTATTAATACTTTTTTTTTTAAGATTTTATTTATTTATTTGAGAGAGAGGCAGTGAGAGAGCATGAGCGAGGAGAAGGTCAGAGGGATAAGCAGACTCCCCGTGGAGCTGGGAGCCTGATGCGGGACTCGATCCCGGATCTCTCCGGGATCATGACCTGAGCCGAAGGCAGTCGTCCAACCAACTGAGCCACCCAGGCATCCCTCTTATTAATACTTCTGAGGAGACTGTGAAAACCTTGAAAACTAGAACTGAGTTTTTTGTTGCTTTGTTGATAGTACCTGGGACATCCTAGGTCCTCAATGAATGTTTGCTGCATGGACATAGTGGGTTGAATAAGTATTACTATTTCTATTAGGTAGATAAGGAAAGGGGGAGTCAGAAAAGCTGAGCAGCTTGTCCAAAGTTGCCCAGCGAGTAGGCGGCACAAATCTGGTCTTCAGGCTTCACCATCAAGCTATTTCCCACATTTTCTTACCTAGCTTTACTCCTGAACACACTTGGTCTAGTTAAAGGATACCAGATGGCACATACCCAAAGTGCACCCGGTCAATCCACAAGCTGGATCTCCTTATTATGCCGTGACTTGTAAAGCCAGCAACTTGCAAGCTTGAACAGTTAACAAGCAACCTCTCCTTCTTGTCCCAGAGGATGCCAATCATAATCTTCAGAAAAAGCTAATAAACTAGACACAGGAAGGACTCTGCATCTAGAAATTGTGTAGAATGGAAGCCCAACTCAAAATGGCTTAGGAAAAGCAGGAATGAACAAAGTCTGGGGAATCTGGGTTCAGGTACACCTGCATCCAGGTGCACCTGGATCCAGGGATCAAATGACATCATCAGGCTCTTTCATCTCCCCCCACCCTACCCCCCACTTGCCATTTCTTTTCCCAGCTCTGCTTCCTTTGTAGCGGTCTCATTCTTAAGTTCCAGGTAGTGGCCTCTGGCAGCTCTAGGCTTAGCTCTTTCTTACTGTCATCAATCTCAACAGAAAGAGAGTTTTTTATCACTTTGGCTCCAACAAAGATCCCAGAATTAGTATCATTGGAGAGGCGCGGATCATATATCCATTCTTGAGCCAATCACTATGTCTGCAGGTTTGGAAAATGCCAATTGGCCAGACTCATCTGAGATGGATGTGATGGCCAGTTTCTGAATTGGTCCTCAGCAACCTTGTCTTCCGATATTCATGCCCTTATATGGTCCCCTCCTACACTAAACCAAGGCTGGCCTATGTGACCAATAGAAATACAGCTGAAGTGATACCATGTGACTTCCCAGCCTGGGTCATACAGGTGTTGCTGCTGCTGCTTCTTTTTCTTTTTAAGATTTTACTTATTTATTTATTTATCTGAAAGAGAGAGAGAGAACGCGCATGCAAGTGGGAGAGGAGCAGAAGGAGAGGGAGAGAGAAGTCTCAAGAAAACTCCCCACTGAGTGTGGAGCTTGACGCAGGTTCTGGCTTGAACCCAGAACCCTGAGATCATGACCTGGGCCGAAATCAAGAGTCAGACACTTAACTGACTGCACCACCCAGGTGCTCCAAGGAGAGAGAGAATCTTAAGCAGCCACCATGCCCAGCGTGAGCCTGACACAGGGCTAGATCTCACAACCTTGAGATCATGACCTGAGCCAAAATCAAGAGTTGGATGCTTAACCAACTGAGCCACCCAGGTACCCCCGTATTTTATTCTTTTTGATGTTATTATAAAAAGAATTGTTTTCTTAATTTCCTTGGGGCTCAAACTCACAACCCTGAGATCGAGTCATGTGCTCTTCTGACCTAGCCAGCCAGGCACCCCATGATTATTATTGTCTTAAGTCCCTGAGTTTTGGGGTGATTTGTTGCACAGTAAGACATAACAGGCACAATTTCTTATCCCTCAACCCTGGGTAAGGAATCAGTTCTACTCCATGTGGACTGAAGTGGAAAGAATGATTCCCTGAGGAGTAATCAAGTTGCTGTTAATGGGAAGGTGAACAGAGGAAATGAACATTGGGTGGGCCACACAACAGCTAACCCAACTATGGGTTCTCCATAGACACATACTTGGTAGAAGAGTGAAGCACTAAGATGACACTAATTCATTTTAGGTGGGTCTGAGCACCTGGGTCAGGTGATTCTGGCCCGGATATGTCTATGCCAATTTTCCAGCTCTAACTACTAACAGTTTTTCTTCCAAGTTATCCCTAGACTTGATTGGTTATGGGCAACACAGGTGATTTGCCTTCATTGTCAACCCAAATATTTGCTCTTAAAGTAAGCTACCTGTTTTGTTTTGTTTTTTTAAGATTTCAGGGACGCCTGGGTGGCTCAGTTGGTTAAGCAGCTGCCTTCGGCTCAGGTCATGATCCCGGCGTCCTGGGATCGAGTCCCACATCCGGCTCCTTGCTCGGCGGGGAGCCTGCTTCTTCCTCTGCCTGCCACTCTGTCTGCCTGTGCTCTCTCTCTGACAAATAAATAAATTAAAAACAAAAAAATTTTTTAAAAAATATTTCATTTATTTATTTGACAGAGAGAGACATTGAGAGAGGGAGTACAAGCAGGGGGGAGGGGGAAAGGAGAAGCAGGCTTCCCACAGAGCGGAGAGCCAAGGCGAGGCTCCATCCCAGGACGCCAGGATCACTGCTGGATTGCGACAGGAGCCAAAGGCAGACGCCCAAGACTGAGCCACCCAGGCACCCTGTTGTTTTTCTTTTAATCTAGAGAATCGAAGCCCCCAAATTCCTCCATATTGTGTGACTAATGTATGGTTTAAGGCTTCTTCTGTTAAAATGGCTTTCTAGGGACGCCTGGGTGGCTCAGTTGGTTAAGCTCAGGTCATGATCCCGGCGTCCTGGGATCGAGTCCCACATCGGGCTCCTTGCTCGGCAGGGAGTCTGCTTCTCCCTCTGCCTCTGCCTGCCACTCTGTCTGCCTGTGCTCGCTCTCTCTCTCTCCCTCTCTGACAAATAAATAAACTTAAAAAAATTAAAATGGCTTCTAGTTTAATTTCAATTGTACATATGTAGGCTTAGACAAAGATGTCTCCTTTGAAAGTTCACTTTCCTTATTAATCTCTTCTGGCAAAGAAGAGAAAACAGAGATAAAGGAAATATAAGGGTTAACACTCCAACTGATAGGGATTCTCCTTCCTTCCTTCCTCTCCCATAAATTTCTTGAGCACCTATCCTGTGCCTTGAATTGTCTGTATTGTCTCATTAAACTTTCTGATGATGATGAAGTAGGTATTAATGACCCCTTTTAACAACTGAAGAAACAGACGCATTTGGAGAAGTTAGTTGTCTTATTTGCTGATTTGTCCTTTAACAGGTCTGTTATTTAGCTCCAAAACCTTGTTGATATTAATACCCATAAGGAAAGATGAAACCCACCCTACCTTTTTGCCAGAAGTCTTATTTTAAGTTTTCTCTGCGCCACAGATTGCTATTCATGATTTCCTTCCAACCAATCACCAAGATACAGATTATATTTCCTGTGTGCCCAATGTGCGTGGTGCCAGAGGGAAAAAACATGGTGTTTCTGGCAACTTTTTCTGCCCCTTCTGTTACCAGACTGAAGTGGGTCTACTCCTTGGCGAGTTTTAAGTCAGAGACTACATCAGAAAGAGTTGTCACACACGTCATCTGTATTTGTACAAATAAGGAGATTATAGGGAACAATTTCCAAAACTGTGACTCTCCAAACAAGGGAAAGTAGGGTCCTTTGATTAGGGCTTGGGATGAACACTTAGAAGGGGATTTCAACATTACAAGGAGGCTGAGGTAACTGTTGGTCACTTCTGGCACTTTCTGATTCATCACTGCAGGGATCTTCCTCAAATGTTTCTTTTTCTGTTCTGGCAGTTTGTTAGTTTGTTTCTAAAAAGTAAGGTAGACAGGCAGAAGAAGCTCGGAGTTTAGTTCCTAAAAGGTAAGATGGACAGTGACGCAGGACCTTCTACTAGAAATTTCCTGAGTTCCTGGGTCAGGCTGGTGACATTTCCATGTTAGTAGATGGTCAGCCTTGTTTGAAAAATGACAGCAATTAAGGGACGCACCCTCTCTTTGGACTCAGTCTGCAGCATTTGGTCGCAGAATTCTTCCTGGACCTGAGACCCCCAAACTTGTTTCATGGAACTTGGGCAAGCCTTTGGTACAGAGCTTATGAGGGCAAGCTCTGGAGCTAGACAAAGCCGGGTTCAAATCCCCAGTCCATCAACTTACAAGCTTTGTGACCCTGTTTTAATCTCTAAACCCCTCTATAAAATGGTACAATAGTTTTTATCACTTACAATTCTTTTTTTTTTTAAAGATTTTATTTTTAAGTAATCTCTACACCCAACATGGGCCTCAAACTTACAACCCCAAGATCAAGAGTCACATGCTCTACCAACTGAGCCAGCCAGGCATCCCTTGTAATTCTCCCTCTCTTTTTAATTTTTTTTTTAAAGATTTTATTTACTTATTTGATAGAGAGGGAGAGCACAAGCAAGGGGAGCAGCAGGCAGAGGGAGAGGGAGAAGCAGGCTCTCCGCTGGGCAAGGAGCTGGAATGTGGGGCTTGATCCCAGGACCCTGGGATCATGACCTGAGCAGAAGGCAGATGCTTAATCAACTGAGTCACCCAGGTACCCTTCTGGGTTTCTTTTCTTTCTTTCTTTCTTTTTTTTTAAGATTTTATTTATTTATTTGAGAGAGGGAGAGAGAGAGACAGTACATATGTGCACACATGCAACACACACACACACACACACACACACACAGAGTGGGGGAAGAGGCAGAAGGAGAGGGAGAAGCAGACTCTCCACTCAGCAGGGTGCCCAACATGGTTCCAATCCCAGGATCCCAAGATTATGACCTGACCAGAAGGCAGACGCTTAACCAACTGAGCCACTCCCGTACCCTGGCAGTGGTGGTTTTTGAGTCCTTACTGTGTGCTAGGCACAGAGAGGAAGCCAGGGTTGTGTATTTTTAACTAGCTTTCTGTGATGATTCTGATGCACAGCGGGACTTGGGAATAACAACCTTATACCACCTAAGACATTCTGTGGAAAATTTGCATTTTGCTTTTAAGATAGCTATACCACATGGGGGCTCAGCCTCCACAGCTAAGCCCGGAGCCTGCTTCTCCCTCTATGTGCCGCTCCCCCTACTTGTGCTCTCTTTTTCTGTGTCTGTCAAATGAATAAAATCTAAAAAAAAAAAAAAAAAAAGCTATAGCACAGCCTTCTTGATTTAAAACAACAAACAAAAAACAAAAACCAAAACAAAACCTATTTGTATTGCATACACACACAAATGTGCGCAACTCATAGGTGTACAATTTGATGACTTTTCCAGGTTGAATACATCTATGTAGCTACCCAAAGATGAAGACATGCAACGTCCCAGTCTCACTTGTGGCCCCTTCCAGTCACCAGCCCCAGAGGTAACCACCATTCTAATCCCATCACCACTCACTAGTCTTGCGAGTTCTAGAACTTCCTGTAAACAAAACTGCCGTCTGTACTACTTTCCTTTCTTTTGCTCAACATCATGTTCATGCTTCTGACTTGTTAAAACTACTCTTTTGGATGAAATGTGTAAAACGATTATTGAGAAGGTTAGGAAGGAGATGGAAGCCTGAGATCCTGCGAGACGAGGTAAAACACTTGGATTTCCCAAGAGGTGGAATCTCTTGGAAGATAGGAAGGGGAAGGGGGCGTGGTTACCGTCCAGCCTGTTCCTGGTGGGGACGAAGTCTTTAGACTGGGGGCGTGGCCACGGGCCCGGCCTCTCGGCGGCTGTTAGCACCGGGGGCGGGGCCGGACGGGGCTTCCTGTCTGCGCCTGCGGAATCGCCGTTTGACCCCGGAAGTGCCAGCACACTGGGAGCTGTCACCGTGGACCGCGGCGGCGGCGGTGGCGGTGGCGGCGGCGGCACAGCGCCGGTAGTGGAGCCGCCGAGGTGAGTGCACGGCTGGGCCCTGCCGAATAGGTGGCATCGGGCCTGGGACGAGCCGCGGCCATGCCCCCGGCGGCCACGGTCCTCCTCGCCTGTTTGGCGGGGCCGAGACTGATGATGCCGGAGGGGCTGTTAGTCGCTCCTGAGGCCAGGCCGCTAGAGCGGGGAGTCTCGGGTTCGAGGTTCAACCCCAGAGTGACCTTGGACGAGTCACAGTCCTCCTACCGGCACTCCAGGTTTCAGTTCATTCATTTCAGGTGTTCATTCATTCATTCGTTCAACAAATACAGGTCCATCGCCTCCTACGTGTCAGCCACAGATCTAGGCACTGGGGATACAAACAGCCAGACAGATAAGGTACCCTCCTTAATGGAGCATACAGTCCAGTGGGAGAAGACCGTTAACGACAAATAAAGGCACAATATAGTTAAAGATATGACAATAACTGCGGAGTGAATACTTTAGACTGGGGAGTCTGGGAAGGCCTTTGAGGAAAGTAATATTGAATTGAGACCAGAAAGGTGATGACAGTTAGAGAAACTGAGGCAGCAATGGCCTTGGAAATGCTCCCAGGCATCCTTGCTTGCACCAAGCTTGCCTTCTAAGGAAAGCTCTTTTCTAAGTTTTGGCTTCTGCTGCCCTGCTTGGCATGAAGGATGCAGTGGTGGGCATAGATGTCATCGTGATCAATGTCCTTTACCTTTTGGAACTTAGAGTCTCATTTGCCTAGTTAATTTCTACCCATACTTTCGATGAAAACTCGGATCTTCCTTGACATGCTCCCTCCCTCAAATCTGTTCTCTCTGTTAAATGCTGTTACAGCCCCATGTGCCTGATCTACATAGCATACACCATGGTATTCTATGAGTTTGTATGGCTATTTGATTCATATCTGTCTTTCCCATAAAGACTGTAAGCTCTGTGAAGAGCAGGACCAAATCTGTTATTTGCCCACCTTGGTATTCTCCAGGCTTCAGTGCCTGGCACATAGTAGATGCTCAAAAACCTTTCTGAATGGCTGAGTGAAATTATTAACATGGTCTTTGCTCTCCAGTGGTTCATAGGCAGCGTCTCTGACACTGGGTTGTTGTCTTTTCTTTCTGATTATATCTCTTTTCTACTTAAATGACTCCTCATTGCCTTTAGATAAAGACCAAAATCTTTAGCATCACACTGGATGCTCTTTTTAAAATGGCTTCATCTTTCCTATCCAACCTTCTCTCTCAACTTACATCATCCTGCCTACCTGACCTTGTGTTTTCAGCCATACCAGATGTCTCCCTCTTCCTTCAAAGCCACTGGTTCTGAGCCTGTGTTCCCACTTGCTCTTTGCTTGGAATGCCCTTCCTCCCCATCTTTTCCTCCTATCCTTCAACAATCAGGTTATGGGTCACCTTCTCAGAGACATCCTCCCTTTCTCTGTTGTGCTTGTTTTGAAAATTCCCTGTTACAGCTCTGATCGCACTGAATGACAGTCATTTACGTGCCCAGGACTCAGAATGTAGTCAGTCAGCCTTTGCTGAGTAAATGAGGAAGTCCAAAGTGTTCTGCCTATGGTTGGGACTTGCAATCACAAGTAAACTTTATTGAGTGCTTATTATGTGCCAACTCCTGTGTTGAACACTTAGCATTGATTACTTCTCACGCCTCAGTTTTATAGATGAGGAAAACAAGGCTTTGAGAGTTTAAGGAACTGTCTCCAGGTCTCAAAGATGGGTAGGAAAAGGTGGAGCTGGGATGTGAATCCAGGCTGCAGAACTATAAAGCTCTCTTTTAACCATCGATGCCAGCCTGAGTCTGAACCGCCTTTACAAGCACTGGCTTGTAGGAGTGGATTTCTTCTGAAATCAGGTGCTGTCTCTACCTGTCTAGGCCTGGCCTCTGGGGCCTGAAAGTTAAAAGGTTGAAGAGGCACCACCTACTGTGGCTCTTTCCCCAACCTAGGTCCCTACACTGGACACTCCCACAACCCTCTGTGGCAGGTGAACATGGAAAGAACTGGGCCCGTGAGTCATTTAGACTTCTGGACTGGTGAGCAGACCCCTGGTGTTCCCAGCTGACCTCCCAGCATCACTGGGAGGTTAGGAAAGAAGTATTTTTAGTCTGTTGAGCACAAGAGATCCAGGTGCCAAAGCAGATGGGCTGGGCTTCAATTTCAACTCGGTCACTAACGTATCTGTCCCTCTTTGGACCTCTGAGCATCAGTAATCCCTGTTGTCTGTAGCTAGGTTGTTGTGAGATGTTAGTACAATCATAACTTGATTCAAACTAACATCTGTGCAACATGTGTCTATTATCTATGTTCTGGAAAGCTGAAAGGTGAAAAGTCACCCAAGCCCCATTCATTACTTCATACCTTTTGATTTTTGGTGGGCTACCTCACATGTACAGGGACCTCGTGGCTGACCCATGGAGATCCTAGAGTTGGAACAGGCATTGAGTATTAGACAGAATGATCCTGTCTCTTTTACATCCTTCTAGAATGGATATCTTCACAATCTTTAAAACAGCCCATGAACTAAGGTTCCTTTTGTACCAAGCTGCTTCCAACCTCCTTACCTTTGCTCCTGCTCTGTCCTCTGCCTGCAGCACCCTCTTTCCTGGATAACCTCCACTACCAAGGCTCAAGGCAGGCTCTCCTGATCATTTAGGCTCCCCAGAAATACTTTCCTGACAGCAACACTCCCTACAAGCTCAAGTACACTAGACTCAGTACAACAAATGGTTAAGAGCCGGCCAGCTTCACCAACTACTAAGTCCGAGGGCAAGTTTCTTATCTTCTCCACATCTCTATTTCCTCACTGATAAAATGGAGATAAAAATAGACCTAACCTTAGAGTTGTTCTGAACATTAAAATATGCATAGCGAGTTAATGCTGGGAAAAGCCCTAGGGACAGCACCAGCACATGTTATGTGTGTTGCTACTACTGCCATTATCATAATTATTGGGTCATAAGCTCCTGTGGGGCAGAGACCCTGCATTATCGCTCTGTCTTCATAACACCAGGGCCTGGCCCGATATCTGAGATATGGGACATCCCATAACTCAATGGCTGACCGTGCCTCCTCAGCTCATCTGTGAGGTTCTCAGGAGGTGACGTATGGTTTCCTCATCCCAGCCTCAATATGTCTTTGTGTTGTCACTGAGACTGTGCTGGCCTCATATGGCATGTCTTCTAAGGAGCCTGACTCACTTTCATTCTGTGATCCAACCAATATGTGTGTCCCTTTCTGTGGGACAGGCCGAGTAGAATTGTGGAAAGAACATTGGATGGGAATACAAGACATGGCATCTGCCACTCACTGACTTGGAGGCGCATTTGGGCCTCTGCAGAAAAGAGCTCACACTGGCAGTTTTCTGTGAATTCTGTCATCCTCTCTGGTCCTTCTGTTCATCCACATCCTTCTTCCCTGAAGCCTAGGGAGGTTGTAAAATCTCAAAACCCTCTACAAGTGAGGAATGGCAGGGCACCTGGGTGGCTCAGTCGATTAAGCAGTTACCTTCGGCTCAGGTCATGATCCCAGGGTCCTGGGATCAAGCCCCGCATTGGGCTCCTTGCTCAGTGGAGAGTCGGCTTCTCCCTCTCCCTCTGCCTGCCGCTCTGCCTACTTGTGCTCTCTATCTCTCTGTCAAATAAATAAAATCTTAAAAAAAAAACCCAAGTGAGGAAAAGCCCATTCCTTCATCCCTGAAGACTGCAGATCTGCTTAGAATTATAAGAATAAGTGTCCTTGGGGCGCCTGGGTGGCTCAGTGGGTTAAAGCCTCTGCCTTCGGCTCAGGTCAT
>PISX010017515.1:0-43282 GCA_004024625.1 Mellivora capensis
GAAAGGAGACCTGACAAAAGTTTCATCAGTTAAGAGGTACAGTCCCAAACAGAAGCTGGAGATCTTTAGATCAGATTAAGATTATAGTTTAAGGACGCCTGGGTGGCTCAGTTGGTTAGGCAACTGCCTCCGGCTCAGATCTGGGAAGTCCTGGGATCGAGTCCCGCATCAGGCTCCCAGCTCCATGGGGCGTCTGCTTCTCCCGTCTCATGTTCTCTCTCTCTCTCTCTCAAATAAATAAATAAAATCTTAAAAGAAAAAAGAGATTATAGTTTAAGGTCAATTTGGGAAGAAGGTCAAGTATATCCTAAGGCAGTGTTAAAATTACTTGGGGACTGTGTTAAAATGCAGATTCTGATTCAAAAGGCCTGGGATGGGGCCCAGAGATTGTGCATTTCTAACAACTCCCAGGTGATATTTTTCTAAGAAAAAAATTATGGCTGAAAAAAGTAAAGAATGAGAGACATAAAGGGGAGTTGTTGCTTTCTAATTTTATACAGAGCAGTAAGCTTCCAGGAATAAATATAAATCTACCTATGTCACATGAATTCTTGGTTTACATTAAAGTATCTTTTAAAAATATTTTGTCTATTGGGACGCCTGGGTGGCTCAGTTTGTTAAGCGGCTGCCTTTGGCTCAGGTCCCACATCTGGCTCCTGGTTCAGGAGAGAGCTTGCTTCTCCCTCCCACTCTGCCTGCTGCTCTCCCTGCTTGTACTCTCCCTCTCTGTTAAATGAATAAATAAAACCTTAAAAAAATTCTTTAAAAAAATAAAAAATAAAACATTTTTCCTATTTGAGAGAGAGCACACAAGCAAGGAGAGGGAGACGGAGAAGCAGGCTCCCCACCAAGCAGAGAGCCCCATACAGAGCTCAATCCCAGGACTCTGGGATCATGACCCAAGCTGAAGGCAGACACCTAACCGACTGAGCCATCCAGGTGGCCTACATTAATATATCTTAAGAAAAATTAAGGAGGTAGGGGAGGGAGCCCCAAGGCAGACCAGGGAGAATCAGTCTTCTAGATCAATGATTCTCAAAGTGTGGTCCTCAGATCAGTAGCCTCAACTGAGAACATGTTAGAATTGCAAATTCCTGGGCCCCAGACCTTCTAAATCAGAAGTTCTGGGGGTAGACAAAACAACACCAAAACACATAAAAAACCCCAAACCAACCAACCAACCAACCAACCAAATTCTGGGGTAAGTCCAGCAAGCTAGTTTTAACAAACTTCCCGGGGTGATCTTGCTGCATGCTCAAGTTTGAGAATCTCTGATGTAGAGATTTAATGAAGACTATTTCCATATAAATATCGGTGATTAGGATTCTTTGAAGGTAGAATGGAACTAAAAAATACCCTTTAGTTGGAACTTATTAACTCCAAAGAGACTCTGAACAATACAGCAAAGTAAGAAACAAAGTAGGCCCTGTTGTCAAGTTTCATCCACTCACTGATGCCGTTGTTCCTTAAACTTGGTCAGGGTCTAGAAACCATAGTGCCTTATGGTATCCAGTGTGGCACTGCTTATGAATAATGTATGACTCTCTCCCTAACCATGTCACCTTGGGCAAATCAGTTAATCCAGGTTCTGTTTTCTCAGATGTAAAATCCAAACATTAAATGAAATGATATTTTCAGTCTCGTTTGTTTCTACACTTGTATTATTCTAGATGCTTCCTTCTGACTTCTTGGGGCATCTAACGTTCCTGGATCACTTGAGAAATAAGAACTCTTCGTAGGATTTCTTTAACCCCAAGAACTCAATGTATATCAGCATTATTATATCATATTGTCCCTCAAAATAGAAAACAGAGGTTATAGTTACTATCCCCTTGTCTTTAATAGGAGAAACTGAAGTTCTGAGAAATTATGTTTCATTTAATAAAAATATAGTTTAACACAGATGACCCAACTGTAGCCTTTTCAAAGCTTGATAAATTTCAAGTGTCTTATTTCAAATTTGGGAACTTCTCTACCACCACACAGACAACCTCAGCAGTTGACGGAGAAATGTGAATCTTTCCAAACACACTAAGAGTCTTGTCAGACATAAAACTATATGTAAGGAATTTAACTTATTCTCTAAAAACAGTAAGAAGCACATACTGTAAGTTTCTTCCATGTTGGAAATGAAGAAGCCGAATCCAAGCGCTGAGGGGGGGGAAAAAAAAGCAGTGGTTCAGTAAATAGGATTACTAATTTAAAGTGTATTCAGGTGATAAGAGTGTACTTTAGGTGCCATTACAACAACCTGTCACTGTTTACCATCCATTAGGGTTGATATTTAACATTAAAAGGCGCAAGTCAAGACAACAAGAGTATTACTATTTAAATTTAGGATAAACGTAGGAATAAGGTACTGTTTTAAAGCTCTCCTCTGAAGTTCTTAAAAATACAGGATGGACAGGCTGCCAGTCTTGTTCTCTCCTGGCACCTGGGAATGCTGGAAGTCTAGGTCCACCAGTATGCACTTAGTCCATCCAATAAGCCCAGAGACATTGCTAGCTTACTATTTTTTAAAAAAAGATTTTATTTATTTGAGAGAGAAAGAGAGTGAGAGCGTGAACAGTGGCGAGTAGGGAGTGGGAGGAGCAGACTCCCTGCTGAGCAGGGAGCTTGATGTGGGGGCCCCATGCCAGGACTCTTAGATCATAACCTGAGCTGAAGGCAGTCGCCTGACTGAGCCACCCAGGTGCCCCTAGCTTACTAGTTCTATGACTTTTCTAAATACGATCAGAAAGTGTCACACTTACTCCAGTGATGCTTCACCTCCCCTCTCCTCCACCAATCCCATATACAAAAATGGACAGACTTTAGGTTAAATCTCTCCAGTTAGTACTCACTTCCTCTAAGCACTGAGGGAAAACTTCTGATTGTTAGAATTTAAAGACTATCCATTTTATGGATAATACAGTAATAAAAGAACAAGTCTGTAACAGAAATGTGGAAGATAAAAGACAAGAAATGATTCTGTAGTTTGAATCCTCTTCTACCGAAGATCTCCCCCTATTTAGCACTGTGATTAAGTAAACTAATCATTATGGGAAAAAAACCTGAATTTATATAAAACCATTCTCATAGGAAACTTCTGAAAATTAACTAGGTTTACAGTTGTCTCTAGGGCAAGCTCTCCTTTGGCCCATCTTACAGTTCCACACCCCTTCCCCCCATTCTATGACATAAGCAGCCCTGGAATCTGTGGTAGGAAATACAAGTGATCAGCTGGAACTCTAGTTTTGGTAATTTGCCACACAGCCCATTTGTTAATGACATTTACTAACGAAACTGCTGTAAAAAAAATTTTTTTTTCATGTCTGGATTAAGAAATTCTGACCTTCCTTTTGACAACTTATACTTTACATTTTTTCATTAAATATAAGAGGTTTGGAAGGAAGAACCAGGTATTATGTTCCTTGATTTTAAGGTATTTAGAGGAACAATCAGCACGAGATTCAGCAACTTACGGAAAGCCAGCCTAAACTCTGAGGGCAAAAAGACTAATTACAGTAGATTCAGGGCACTGAAATCCACAGCTTCATCATTCAGCCGTGTCCACTAAAGTATCTTCCGTACCAAACTGTTAACAGGCGATATTTTACCTTTTCCCTAGTACTAGACCGCGGTGAAAGGATTAAATTACGCGATGCAGTCAAGTTTGGGGGCTGGATGTAGTCTGGAGCAACTGGTTAAACTCTTAACAGAGCTGGGGGCTCGGTAAAAAAACGATCCTTTTTCTTCCTTCAAACAAAACAATCAGTGGAGACTTAAGCAAGGGACTAAACAGGAGGTGGGGAAGGTGGTTAACTTAAAACAATGTACACAAAGGAGGCACGGAGGCCCTCGAGGGAGCAAGCGGTGCCTGGACCACCCATAGCCGAAACAGCAGCGCTGAGAACCCACAAGGCCCAAGGCTACTGGCTGGCGGAAAGGGAAGACATTAGGTGGTGAGGGTATCCCAGGACCCTAAAGGTGAGTTGTTTGTGGAGGCCCCAAGCCAGGCGGGGACGCCTTTCTTACCTCAGTCGAGACACGTTCTCTCCACAGCCGCTTTCTCCCCGCATCCGCGCCCCAGCAACGCTCACTTCCGCCCCTGACGTTAGGGGTGGGGCCCCCACTTCCTATGACGCCGGTCTTGACTCCGCGGGAGCGTGGGTCCCCTGGGCCCTCCCTCCTAGGTCTTCCAGGGCCACGGTGCCTTGGCCGGTTCTCACTCTTCACGCTCCACCTCCTCGGGCCATTCTCCTCTTTCAGCCCCTGCTCGTTGGGTCTCCCGAGTGATAGTGGCCTTGCGTGGGTGGAACTCACGCAAAGCCGTCCCTGCGCTTTGTGGCGGCCATCTTAGGAAAGAGAATGAGGGTTTAGATATGGGCACCGGGCAGGGGAAGGGGACTGGGTGGAAGAGAGCTTTGTTTGTGGAAGTTTTCTAGATAGAAGTGTAATTTGGATTTTGAGGGGACGGAAGAAGCTCTTTGTAGAAGAGCCAAAATAACCAAGGAGGGGAAGCTAGTTTTCAAAGTTTAGCAAACATTGTAGAATCTTAAAATTCAAACGTCAGTAGTAGTATTTAAGAATGCTTGGAGGAAAGATGCACTAGTTAGATTAAAGGGAGTCAGAGTTGAGGAGAGAGCTCAATGCTCAATGAAGAGTTGGGAGAGGTGAAGAGGGCCAAAAAGTTATAACTTGGTAATGGAAACCCAAATAAAGATTGTGAGTCTTTTGGAAACGTGACACACACACACACACACACACACACACACACACACACATGTATAAACAGTTTTGTCCCTGAGATGCTTAGGAAACTAGGCCTAAAGTGGATGAAAGGCGAAATGGCAGTATAATATGCCAAAAATGTGGTCACGACTGGAAATTTACATTAGGAAGAAATCAGTGGGGTCCCACGATGAGCTGGGAAGGATTTATAGCAAAAAGGGATGGTGTCCTTTGAAAGCTAGACAGAAGAAAAAAAAAAAAAAAGGAAGATGTTGAACTACAGGTAGATCTGGTGATACTGTTTTTCAAAACCAAGAAAATAAAATATGAAAACAAAACATGATAAATTTTTGTACTATCCAAGGTGTAGGAGGCAGTATGCGAGATCAGTCTGAGTGCTCAATTATTGAGACTTTTGGAACATTTCAGTGGTTTCTAGAGCCTAAATGTGACTTCGGAGAACTTGTCCTGATAGCAAGAACTGAATATAACTTTAGTGAAAAGGATCATCAGGATGGGACATTTTATTTTTATGAGACTACTTAGTAAACAGATTGTTACCTTTTCTTTTCCTTTTTTTAAGATTTTTTTATTTAGGGGCATCTCAGTGGTTAAGCATCTGCCTTTGGCTCAGGTCATGATCCCAGAGTCTGGGATCAAGTCCCACCTCAGGTTCCCTGCTCAGCAGGCAGGCTGCTTCTCCCTCCCCTCTCCCCTGGCTTTCTCTTGCTGTCTCTTATTCTGTCAAATAAATAAACTTTATAAAAAAAGATTTTATTTATTTATTTGAGGGCATGGGGGGGTGGTAGTGGGGGAAGGGGCAGAGGAAGAAGAAGCAGACTATCTGCTGAGCAGGGAGCCAGCCTTGTCCCAGGGTTCTCCTGGGTTCCAGGATCCTGAGATCATGACCTGAGCCAAAGACAGACACTTCTGAGCCACCCAGGTGTCCCTACCCAGTTGTTGTTGGTGGTGGTTGTTTTTAAAGATTATCAGTCCTTGGGCTGAGGAGAGTGTGCTTCATAGTCTTTGGCTCACATTAACACCCTAAAAAGAAATGTGTTGTTAGACGCTCTGCTCAAGCCATTCTTGTAGGCTAGTGGTTTTTAGTCTTGTCTGTACATTAGAATCATCTGGGGAGCTTTTAAGGCATACTATGGCAAGTTCCCTTTCCAGACCAATTAATCAGAAAGGACTGAGCATAGTTATTTTTTTTTTTTTTTAAATCAATGTGTTTTTTTTTTTTTGTTTTTTTTTTTAAGATTTTATTTATTTGAGAGAGAGGCAGTGAGAGAGCATGAGCGAGGAGAAGGTCAGAGGGAGAAGCAGACTCCCCGTGGAGCTGGGAGCCCGATGCGGGACTCGATCCTCGGTCTCCGAGATCATGACCTGAGCCGAAGGCAGTCGTCCAACCAACTGAGCCACCCAGGCGTCCCGAGCATAGTTATTTTTAAAAAGCTTCCCAGATGATTCTAATATGCAGGCAGGGCTGAGAACCACTGACCTAGGCACTGTTTTGAATTTAGGAAATCTATTCTTTCACCTGAGTAGCCTGGATAATTCCTGTGAAGGAGGATCAAGCTGTTAAAGTGCTTCTTGAAAGATAATAGCTAAGAACGAAAGCTTCATTGCAAGCTTAGCACAAAGCATTTTAGAGAAAGCTGCTGTTTTGGTAAATCAGTTTCAGATTGTTAGGAGTATCTTAAAGTAATCTTTGTGAAATCCTAAACCTCTGAATTTATCACATCACTCAAGCAGATTGGTGCAGCCAATGTGATTTGAAGTGAAATGTGATTTTTCATGCTTTAAATTGCAGTAAGCTGGTGAAATTGTTGACACTGTTACTGTGACCCAGAGGTACTTTTCAGATACCTGCAGACTGAAATTTCTGAGGAAGAGTCAGGGCTTGAGAGGATGGAGGGGGTGGGTACCAAACCAAAACCCAAAGTCAGGCTTCACTGCATTCAGTAATGCCTTGTCAGGGTGACAGGGTCCTCATCTGAAAAAGCTGTTCCATTTAGCACGAGGGAACAAGCCCACCAACTTTTATTTTATTTTTTTTTTTAAAGATTTTATTTATTTGGGAGAGAGAGCATGAGCGGAGGGATGGGCAGAAGGAGGGGCAGAGGGAGAGGGACAAGCAGACTCCTCCCCAACTGGGCAGGGAATTCTGATGTTGGCTCCATCCCAGGACCCTGGGATCATGATCTGAACCGAAGGTAGATGCTTAATTGACTGAGCCACCTAGGCACCCCATGCCTACCAACTTTTAAATAAATAAACAAACAAAAACCCCAATCTGTCTTTCAGTGGAGACTTTAAAATAAAAATGCTCAAAAAAAAAAAAAAAAAAAAAGAAAAAGAAAAATGCACCACACATCTATTCTTTCTATTCTTAAATGCTTTGTTTCTTCATCTCCAACCAGGAAAGTTCCTGCTTTATCTGAGATCCCTGCTGAGGATCTAAGATCCCTTTCTTTCAGCCTGGCTTTTCAGCCAGGTTGAATAAACTTGAAAAGGGAAAAAACAATGAGAGACCAAGGCATTTATAAAGAGTCAATCTAGGAGCTAGCCAGGATTAATACCCTGGACTGAATCTGATCCTTGCTGGCTCTATCTGAGGATATGCTAGCATTTATCCCTAAATTATAGATTGTATTTTTGAATTAATAATTGTAAGATAAAGACAGAGCCTCTGGACTAACGAGTAAAAAGACAGACCAGTGCCCTAGTGATTAAAAACAAACACCTTTTTTTCTTTTTTAAAAGATTTTACTTATTTATTTGACAGAGAGAGACATAGCGAGAGAGGGAACACAAGCAGGGGAAGTGGGAGAGGAAGAAGCAGGCCTCCTGCAGAGCTGGGAGCCTGATGTCCCAGGACCCTGAGATCATGACCCGAGCCAAAGGCAGATGCTTAATGACTGAGCCACCCAGGCACCCTTAAAAAAAAACTTCAAAAAAATGGTTTATTTATTTGAGAGGGAGAATGTGTGGAGAGGGGCAGAGGAAGAGAATCTTCAAGCAGATTCCCTGCTGACCCATGAAATCGTGATCTGAGCCAAAATCAGGAGTCTGGTGCTTAACCAACTGAGGACTCAGGCATATCCCCCAACCCTGCCCCCCACAAAGATCTTTGTTAAAAAATGAGTTTTCCCAGCTTTTAGGATTGAAGGAATTCCAGTTGTCTTTGAGATTCCTTAGGGATTTTCAGTGTTTTAGATAGCCAATAAAACTTAAACTTTGCTCACCAGAAGACTAAAATATTAAATTTCTTTATTTCTGGTTTGAATGTCATCAGCAAAGTTCTGATTCTTTCACCTAATTATAAATTCTTTTTTTTTTAAAGATTTTTTTTTTAAATTTATGTATTTGACAGGCAGAGATCACAAGTAGGCAGAGAGGCAGGCAGAGAGAGAGGAGGAAGCAGGCTCCCTGATGAGCAGAGAGCCTGATGAGGGGCTTGATCCCAGGAATCTGGGATCATGACCTGAGCTGAAGGCAGAGGCTTTAACCCACTGAGCCACCCAGGCGCCCCCTAATTATAAATTCTGATCGGTAGTTAAATGCATAATTAAAAATAGGAAAATTATTCAATAAACACAGTTGCAAAATATTTCAAATTGAAAGCTCTAGGGGATCGTGATGGTGTTACTGATGAGGATATATTGGGAAGTACTGCTTTAAAGGAGGGTGAAAAGTTGGTGCTGGTTGTAATTTTTCAGGCAAAGTAGCAGGGATAGGTGCTGCCACCAGGAAACCAAAGAAAATAAATTTATGTTTAAAAAAAAGAGTCCCTAATGGGAGTTTGGAATGAATAGCCAATATTTAGCTCTAGAAACACAGGCTAATACAGGATGAATGAAAAAACTAATAGTGATTATTAAAAATTTATACTTTAAATTATTTCTGTGTCTTAATATGTAAATGTTATATACCTGTGTAATCCATATTGCTTGTAACAGTTATGAGTGGGCTTGAGAAATCTGTTCTCTGTGTTTTTCCTTGACTTCTAGCTAGTTCCTTTTTCCAGAAGTCAGCAACAAACAACCCTTCACTCTCTTTCTGGTGTTGATATCTAAAATGTAAATTGTTAAGTCAGAGTTTTCAAATCATTGTTAGTATCATGTTGGCAAGGCTTTATGAACAAATAGATGAAGAAATGAAACTTCTTGAAAGAAGATTGTTGAAAAGATGGTAGAATGGCAGAATAATACTAAAGAAATTTTACCTACTAAAAATTTTCTTAAAGATTTTATTTATTTATTTGAGAGAGAGGCAGTGAGAGAGCATGAGCGAGGAGACGGTCAGAGGGAGAAGCAGACTCCCCGTGGAGCTGGGAGCCTGATGCGGGACTCGATCCCGGGTCTCCGGGATCATGACCTGAGCCGAAGGCAGTTGTCCAACCAACTGAGCCACCCAGGCATCCCTACCTACTAAAAATTATGCAAAAGACTAGTCTTGCACAGAACAGTTCTAAAATTATAAAACTTCCATTCTTCTGTTATTTAAAAAAAAAGTCAATGGGTGCCTGGGTGGCTTAGTGGTTTAGGCCTCCGACTCGATCTCAGCTCAGATCTTGATCTCAGGGTCCTGAATTCAAGCCATGCTTTGGGCTCCACTCTGGGTGTGGAGCCTACTTAAAAAAGAGAGAACAACACCACCACCAACAAAGCAAAAACAAAGAAAAAAATGTCAAATGTTTAAACCCAAGGGTCATTTTTTTCCGTAAAGTTTTCTAACCTCTGGGGGCACCTGGGTGGCTCAGTGGGTTGGGCCTCTGCCTTTGGCTCAGGTCATGATCCCAGAGTCCTGGGATCGAGCCCCTCATCAGGCTCTCTGCTTGGCAGGGAGCTTGCTTCCCCCTCTCTCTCTGCCTGCCTCTCTGCCTACTTGTGATCTCTGTCTGTCAAATAAATAAATAAAATCTTTAAAAAAAGTTTTCTAACCTCTGTCTGAGATTAGGTTCTTATGTTTTCTTGTAATCTCTTTTCATTCTCTTTCCCTCCTAGCACTTAAACTGTGTTCAGGCCAGTGGTTCTCAAAATGTGGTCACAGACCACAGCATCACTTGGGAACTTGAGAAAATGTCAATTCTTAGGCCTTACCACAGTCCTGCTAAATCAGAAACTCAGGGGTGAGATGTCCTATCATCTGTTTTTACAAGGCCTTCAAGTGATTTTAATTTTTAGAAAATATTTTTTTTATTTGTCAGAGAGACAGATAAATCAACCTTTCAAAAACCTTGGTAACCAAATTCACGAGTGAGAGAGAGAGCACCAGTGCCCAAGCAGAGGGAATGGCAGGCAGATGGAGAAGCAGACTCCCCGCTGAGCAAGGAGCCTGATGTGACTTGATCCCAGGATCCTGGGATCATGACCTGAGTCAAAGGCAGACTTTAACCGACTAAACCACTCAGGCATCCTAGCCTTCAAGTGATTTTAATGCTCACCGAAGTTTGAAAACCATTGCCTTATACCGTAGTTGTCAACATTGCTCCTTTATAATGGACCACAGCTGCTATAATTTTTAAAGAGACTAAAATATTGGAGGTTTTTTCCTTTCCTCATTTTATACCACAGCTGCTTGGGAAGCCTGCACAAAAAGGCATGTAGTATGGAACAACAATAGAATAAAACTGGGGAACCAATGAGTTATGTTTTGGTATGTTATTTATGATATGAGTAATGAGCCCTAGTGATTTTTTCCCCATGGTTCATCATATTGTGAATGTAAAAGTGGAAATCTTAAACCTGATCATAGGGAAGAACCTTTATAGCTACAAAGTCTTATTACTATTACACAAATATAATTTAAATTGCTTTGATAGGACTTTTTGGTGAAGATCAGTGAATTTGGTTACCAAGGTTTTTGAAAGGTTGATTTATTCAGTATTTTATTATTTAATATTTAATATTTAAGCCAGATTACTGAGTTTCTTTTTTTTTTTTTAATTATCCTTTTTTAAAGATTTTATTTATTTATTTGAGAGAGAGAGAGAACATGAGAGGGGAGAGGTCAGAGGGAGAAGCAGACTCCCTGTCGAGCAGGGAGCCTGATGTGGGACTCGATCCCGGGACTCCGGGAGCCAAAAGCAGTTGCTTAACCAACTGAGCCACCCAGGCGCCCACAGAGGTTCTTTTTACCCCATGTCTATGTAGATTCTTCACATTCAGCAACTTTTTTTTTTCTTTTTTGCGGGCACAGGACTATAACATAGTCAAGATCATGCCTCTCCTAAAACATCTTACAGTTTATTAATAGTAAATCACAATGAAGGGATGTTAATTGGAGACATAAACTACCTGTTATGGGAGTATGGGAGGAATAGTTAAGATTTTGGGGAATCTAGGCAGGCTTTGAGGCAGTAACTTTGAAACTTTGTTTTTGTTTTTGTTTTTTTTTAATTAAGTATTTTCTGTAAGTTGTTTTTTGTTTGTTTGTTTGTTTTTGGTTTTGAAGCTTTGACCAAATGTTATGTCAAAGGCCAAAAAAAAAAAAGTGATATTTTAGTTACTATTGTGCCTTCTTTTAAGGGGCTCAGACTTTTTTTTTTTTCTTGATCTCACTTCCCTGAGACCAGGACCTGAGTCGAAACAAAGAGTTGGATGTTTAACCAACTACGTCCCCCAGGGACCCCTTAAAACTTCTTAAAATGAGTTATGAATAGATCTGGCACCCATATTTTGAATGACAACTGCCTAATTAGTGATGTTTTATCCCTTAAGACTAGGATGGCCAACCTGGTTTTTTGTTTTTCTCAGGATAATTATTATCCCCCCTTTCATGCTCAAGAGTATCCTGGTTTGAAGGAAAAATTATGTAGTCACCCCAATTAGGACTTTTTTAGGGGAAGATTCCATATCCTGAAAATATGAGTATGGAAGACATCTTTATCTTTTTGGGCCATTTTTACTTGGACACCTTTTAATTTTCATATTGTTTGGTATTAATATACCAAAGTTAATTTAAAATATTCAAAATATATGTAAGGCCTTAGTCAGGAGATAAAAATCTTTTTTATATTATATAAATATAAGGGAATAAGTCAGTAGCCCTCCTTTGTAAAAGTATACTAGAATGTGTTAGATACTAAAAGTATCTAGTTTTTCTCCCTTCTGTTTTCTGCTTTAATTGAAGGGGGAAAAAAAAGATCATTTGAAAAGGATCTAGAAAAACTTAGGGATAAGACTTCTAAGGGCAGAAAATACCCATTTTGTTGTAACTTCTACTTTTAATTATAAGTCTAAATATACCTGAACCAATCAGTAAACTAGCAAAAAACCAAGGTCATTAAAGTTAGCTAGCTGAAAAAAAATTAGAGCTAAAGTGGAACACATTTTGGCCTGTTGTAAGTTGGGTCTTGGTTCAGTTTAAGTACCACGTATGTGAATATCTACTACATGCATAGCACCGGGCTAGTGGTATATGGCATAGCAAATACGAAGTAGCATGTGATTCCAGCTTCTCTTGGGAAGGTTTGTGAAATCCCTAGAAAGGGATTTTAATGGTTGAAGGGCAAGGGATGACATTTTTAAATGAACAGAGTGAAAAAAAAATAAGGTGTATTTAAGATGGGAATAAACTGACTGCTGCAGAATTAAGAAGGGAGATTTGGAGACAGGCTCCAAACTCAGCTTGTCATAAAAACTATAGCTTTTGTTCTTTTTTTGGTTTTGTTTTGTTTTTGTTTGTTTGTTTGTTTTTTAAGTAGGCTCCCCATCCAATGTGGGGCTCGAACTCATGACCCTGAAATCAAGAGTCACATGTTCTATTGACTGATCCAGCCAGGTGCCTCCCAAAACTGTATCTTTTAAGCATGGAAGATTTGTACAAAACTAATTGAAGAGGGTTGATCTGATGGTCACATAGTACATGACTTGGAGCAGGAGAAAAATAATTGGAGGATAAAGAACCTGATTAAGGAATAGCATAGCTTACATGATAGCTGTATTTCCTCTACTAATAAGGGAAATAGGCAAATAATCCCTCTAGGCTTTTGGTTGACAAATGAGGATATGAAAACAAGGAGGAATTAAAAAAAAATCCAATGAAGCTTGTCATAGGAAAAATATTCTTTATTTAAATAAATAAAAGCATTTTAAGATGCCAACATGACTGGAGTTGTTACCTAAAACATGACAGTTAAGATTTCCCCAAAGTTTAAAAAAAGACAATAAATTTTCTGTCTGCTGGCTCTTTAATCCACAGCTTCTCCATCAGTTTTTCTGACCTATGGGTAGAAAAAGAACATTAAGATAATATCATTTTGTAAGTGTTTTATTGGAAGCCCTAAGTTTGATGAGCATTAGTTGCATTTCAAATAGAGTTCTAGATAGCTTTTTCTCCACAGTCTGACTTAAAGCCTCTGGGACTTTCCCTGCTTTCTATTATGGGGAAGAAGGACTTAGAATAGAAAATAGACTTATTATTTATTTATTTATTTTTAAAGATTTTAATTATTTGAGAGAGAAAGAGCATGAGGGGAGAAGGTGAGAGGGAGAAGTAGACTCCCATGGAGCTGGGAGCCCAATGTGGAACTCCATCCTGGGACTCTGGGATCGTGACCTGAGCCAAAGGCAGTTGCTCAATCGACTGAGCCACCCCGGCACCCATTAAATAGGTTTATTTTTTTAAAGAATAAAAGTTTGTCTAAGAATCTTTGAAGATTTAGAATACATTAGTGGTATTAGTTAAAGCTATGCTAATATTGTAGAACTAGGGTATTTGTTTCAAAAAGTTACTCTACCTTTTTTCCAGGACTTATAGTTGTTAGGATGTTTGCCATCCATAGACTGTTTTTTTATGTCTCTTGAGTCACTGTAGGAGATGACCAAAAAAGAAAAGTTAGTTGGAGACCAGAACTAGAGATTTAGTCTAGATAACCATTCTATCTAGGAGATTTAAATTACTTTATCAAAATAGTTGACATTATTAAAGGTCAGAGTAGGAATTATTGATTTTGTGCAAGCTTCTGTTTTATATAGTTCCTTGGTACTTCCTGTCCCCCTATGTATGTGGTGGGAAACTCCACTGATGGCTTCTCTAACCCTTAGACGTACCCTTCAGTCTTGTTAGATTATTTCATGTAGAGTGTAGTAATTATTTTCCCTTCAAAGTCTTAGGAATTGGTTTTTTATTCCTTGAAACTCTTATATAGAATTGAGAATCTTATGTAATCAAGTCCTTAATGGATTAAAGTCTGAAGAGAGTCTTATGGAGGGAATGGAAGTACTCAGATCCCATGAATGCAGATCTTTCGAAATTCAAGACTGAAGTTTAGGCGTTTGCCACGGCTATGGCCTAGTGGCCATTTCACTTTAAGAGTCAAACTTAAAGGTATTTTGCTCTCTATTCCGATAACTTCTATAAGATGACTTATCTTACCTTTCACAGACCAGCGTTTTTGGAACAAATGTCTTAAGAACAAATGAAGGAGAATGATGTGTGTTATCTAGAAAGAAAGAGAGATGATGGAGACGTGATACCAGTACTAAGCATTTTTATATTGCTGCAGAGAAAGCCATCAGCGGTAGAGATTTGAATCTCCCATCCTTAGTTGTTGCTGGGAATTGGCTGCTTTGCTAGGACTGCTTTCTTACCAACTTGACTGAGTATGGTCATATGACTGGTTTTGGCCAATGGAATATGACTGGAAGTATTTTCTTTTGGGCCAAGATGCTTAAGGGGGACCTGGACCTCCGTTCTCTTTTTGTGGCAGTTTGGGAAGCCAAGTGTGGAAGGTGACAGTCACAGGATGAAAAAAGCCTGTGTTCTCAAGGCACAATCCCCATGGAATTCTTGCACTGGGCTTATATACAAGGAAACATCTGTTGTGTTAAACCATGTTATCAACACAATTTGAACTTTGTTAAAGGAAATTTCATTACCCTAATGCACATATACATCTTTAATATTAATCTATCTTGTGAAGTAGGTATAATTCCTTTTATAGGTGAGGAAGAGGTGTTTAAGAAGTAACTTTCCTTAAGGACTGAGCATATAGTTGAACCTCGATCTGACAGAAGAACTATCGAATTCTGTTTGTTATAACACTCTACATTTTAGAGAAAAGATATCACTTGAGATAGGATAAATCCAAACCTTTCAGACTACAAGTTTCAATTTATACCAATACTTTTTTTCTGTGGCAAGTGGCCAGATAGTAGTAAGATAAGATTCTTTAAACTGTTATAAGTGGGGATGCCTGGGTGGCTCAGTTGGTTGGATGACTGCCTTCGGCTCAGGTCATGATCCTGGAGTCCCGGGATCAAGTCCCGCATCGGGCTCCCAGCTCCACGGGGAGTCTGCTTCTTCCTCTGACTTTCTCCTCGCTCATGCTTTCTCTCACTGCCTCTCTCTCGAATAAATAAATAAAATCTTAAACTGTTATAAGTGATCTCAGGTTTAATTAGACTCCCTTTTTGTTGGGTTGCCTTTTCAGAGACAGAGGAAATTCTCAGATTTATTTGACTGTTCTGAAGGATTTTGTGGGAGGAGTATTAAGACTTAATTTACCCAGGACCACATTACTTAGCTATGAAGAACTTAGGATCCAAGCCTTCATTTAAAACTGGGTTTACTGATTCACTCGTGCTCACCTATGTTCCAGACATCAGGGTCAAGAATCTGATTGGCAGCATTAGAAAGTTTTTCATTTGGTTCCAAACTTGGAGAAATAACCTTTGGGAGATTAAATGGCTCTGAAATAAAGCAGACCAGAAGTTATAGAAACAGAGTAGAAAGTTCCTTTTGTTTTTCTTCCTCTCATTTGGCTAAGACTTCTGTACGTATGAAATATGGGGGGCAGGGGGCAATAGCACTTGATGTAACCTATCTGCCCCTCAAATTAAAAACAAAAGTTACCATCATCTACAGCAGTTCTATTGACACAGTTAGCCTCATGTTCCTCGAGCCTTTTGATTGGGACCACATGGCAAGCATTATATTTGCAGTTAGCCATCTTTTTAGCTATCTTCGGATTTTTCTAAAAGAAAAAAAGCTCTTGTTAAATGCCTATTATACAATGCCTGTATTCCACCCTCCATTCCCTTCTGGAAATGCTTAAGACAAACAATTTCCAACATTAAGAACTACTAAGAGGGGTCGCCTGGGTGGCTCAGTGGGTTAAAGCCTCTGCCTTCGGCTCTGGTCATGGTTCCAGGGTCCTGGGATCGAGCCCCGCATCGGGTTCCCTGTTCAGCAGGAAGTCTGCTTCCCCCTCTCTCTCTGCCTGCCTCTCTGCCTACTTGTGATCTCTGTCTGTCAAATAAATAAATAAAATCTTAAAAAAAAAAAGAACTGCTAAGAGCTACGTATAGTCAGAAGCTTGTTCCTGAAAACAAATGAACAAACAAAAACTTTAAATTTTATATTTTGAGCTTATTTTTCTCCCTCCACTGACTTAACTTTTTTTTTTTTTTTTTTTTAAATCAGGAAAACTTACCTTTCTACATGATGCCAGGTGGTACTGTAACCTGCTGGCTGGCATCCTGTGGTTTGGGTCATAAGGACATATTTCTAAGTCTTCTGGCTCCATGAGGCCTAAATAGTAAGAACTATGGGTTGGAAAAGAAAATATTGACATTTAAGATCAGGTAATTTTGACATAGGCCTACTTTCTGTTCTCAGAAGAAAAGTGAGAGATGTGGGTATCTTGCTATGAAAGTTTGGGATGACTAAAGCAATAGCTTATCAGTTAGATAATAGGAGAACTTCACTGCTTACATGCCTTGGAAAATCAAAAATTAATGTTTGCAAAAATATTTTAGTCTTCTAGGTTGTTTTGAATAGAATCCTTTGCCCTCAAAGAGAGTATTATACAGGCAGGGCTCCTTGGAAAGCTCAGAGTACTGGGGTATGATGAAGTTTAACACCATCAGTTTGAATGTTGAGAAAGCAAGCCTGGGGCAGCTGGTTCTTTTACTGTTCAGCACTGCTCCCTCACATCTCTTTGCCAAATCTATCTAAATTAAGTTCTTTGTTAGGCAAGGATGCTACTTGTCAGATCAGCGTAGCCACTTTGGGGGAGCGGGGCTTGGAAGAATGAACAGTACCATGTTCAAGTTCAGGCTACTTTATAATTATCTGAGAATGCCAGTCTGAAATCTCTAAAGTTGTAGGTATTAACATATGAAGACTCTTAGAAGAAAACTAAGAATATTCCATCTCGAATCTGCCACATTTTACTGCCAATAGGAGGCCTACTTTCACTTATGGCTAGCTGTCTTTAGCTATCCTAGCAGACATTCACTTCAAGGACTCCCAAGTTTCCAGGCAACAGCTACAGCTGAGATTTCTACAAAGCAGGGACAGACCAGTCTGATGGGGGTGGGGGATCAAGGCAGACTGGTAGAAGCAGTAAAGATAGAAAAGTGCCTGGGGACGCCTGGGTGGCTCAGTTGGTTAAGCTGCTGCCTTCAGCTCAGGTCATGATCCCAGTGTCCTGGGATCGAGTCCCACATCAGGCTCCTTGCTTGGCGGGGAGCCTGCTTCTCCCTCTGCCTCTGGCTGCCACTCTGTCTGCCTGTGCTCGCTCTCTGGCTCTCTCTCTCCCTCTCTCTCTGACAAATAAATAAATTAAAAAAAAAGAAAAAAAAGAAAAGTGCCTGCTTCTCCCTCTGCCTCTGGCTGCCACTCTGTCTGCCTGTGCTCGCTCTCTGGCTCTCTCTCTCCCTCTCTCTCTGACAAATAAATAAATTAAAAAAAAAAAAAAAAGAAAAGTGCCTGGAAGAGCCCATTTCAATTCTGCTTTGTATCATGCCTAGGGCATAGACAAAGGGCACAGAGATAGACTGTTAAATGTCAGATTTTCCTGAGGGCATTTAGATGATTAAGTCTAGGGATTTAGACTCAGTACCTTTCAGGAACACAAGCCAGGGTGGCTCTTTAAAGCTTACACTGCATATTAATGATAATATTAGAGCCATGAACACTTTCTGTAAAGTAAATTGGCTTTCTGGGAAATAAAGGTTGCAGTATAATCTAATATTGTGTAGTTATCTTTAGATTCTTAAAGATAGTGGAAGAAGAGTTTTAATACTGATACCTAAGTATCGATAGCTGAATATCCCATGTTGGGAGGCCAAGATTATAATGGAGGCCAATTTGGTTTAATACATGTTGGACTTGCAAGAGGATTCCAGCCTCGATGTTACCTTGACAGTTAAACCGAGTCTAAACGCTCTTTTGAGTTCTACCTTATTCTTGAAGCAGCGTCTCTCAAGAATCTGAAGGGAAGCGTCTGAATCTGAAGAGGCAAACAGTCCTTCTAGAGGTCAAAACAAGGCAAACAGCTGAAGTTTGGGGAGAGGGAAAGCAGAGAGAATACCTTTGTCAAGTGATGTGAATCAACTTTCTGTTCAAGCTACTCAACTCCTCTTCTCCCACCATATGGTCGATGGTTTCTCAGAGGTTTGGAAGTTTTTGATGTCATAGTTAAGTCTTGAAGAAGTGGTTTTCAATCTTGGTTGTGCAAGAGAATCAGAGTAGTTTTAAAGTGACAGAGCTGCCAGAACTCTTGGACCAGAATCTTCACAAATGGGGTCTGGCTAACTGTGGCTTTAAAAGAGTTCCACAGGGGATTCTGATTTGTAGCCAGGGTTACCAGGCCGTGCTCTGGGGTAATTAAGCTGTCCTCAGGAGGGTTCTTCCAGTTTCCAGGAGGAGCTGCTGCATAGCCTTTCCAGTGAAGTTTCTCTCAGGACTACCAGTTGGAATGATTGGTCCCATCTTTAAACCTGGCCTTTTGCTTTATGGGGTGCCAAGTAGAATTTCACAGAAAGTACATAAGCTCACTATATCTTAAAAAATCTGAAGTTTTACTTTCTTTCTGGCCTTCTTAATCCAGTGTACCAGGACTTGAGCCAAATGTTTACAAACACCACCATATCATATAACCACTTCTACAGGTCTATGAGGGATGACCACTGTTTTATAGATCAGGAAACCACCTCAGTGGTGATAGATATCCTAACGTTACAAAGCTAGTTCATGTTTGGTTGACATTATTAATATTATCTGAGGTAATACACGTAAAGCCCTTAAAGTACCTGGTACATAGTAAAGAACGATGTCATCACATGTAGTAACTTCTTTAATACACACAGTATCTACATGCGATATGAATGATTCTTAATATCCTCTCCACTTGGCAGGCAGGGAGACTGGATCAGAGCTGCTGAATGATAGAGTTGGATGGAATGTGGACTCAAGCTTTCTGGCTCCAGACCTAGGGTCTTCGCCTCTAAGTCATAGGGCTTAGGCCACTGGACTCAACAATATTCAAGCCTAAAATTCTGTCTGATGCCAAAATGTAGGCTTTTGTCATATACCAAGTACAAGGAAATGTGTGATTTCCAGGCTCCAGCAATCTTAGAGTTCAGCTGAAGTGGCAGGGTAATGTGAAATAGGCATATAAAGGTGGGACCTAATTTAGATGTGAAATACATGGTAGAGACCAAGTTGGAATTCAGCAAGGGCTCAACTTAGGACTCTTTGAGCCAGATCCAGAAGATTGACTAGGATTTGGGTCAGCAAGAGGGAAAACATACATACATAAGTGTGAAAGGTAGAAATGAACATGGCACATGCACAGTAGACTACTGGGTTGGTCCCTGCTAGGTTGGGGAGTATATAGTAGGGAACAGGAGAAAATTAGATCAACTTTGTAGGGAGTCTTCAACAAAATTTTCAAGAGGATAAGGCATGCAAGTGAAAAAGATCCAGTAAAACTATACTAACCTGTAAGAAGGCTGCTGTTGTCCTAGGGCTCAGCTTCCTATGCTTTGGTACCTCACAGCCTGCTCTTAATCTCCCCCATCAAGGTGAAAGACCAATAGAAATCCCACAAATGACTCTAGTAGAACCTGGGTTTCTTTAATAACAGCAGGTGATTAAAATCTTCTGGGGGGGGGGCACTAGTACCTTATGCCAGGTCTCTAGTCTTCTAGGGACTCTAACCAGTCAATAAACTGAAAGACAGATTCTATTTTCCAAAAGTGTAAAGTTTCCATTAGAGATGTTTGAAATTTCATGTGTTAAGCACTGCTGTCTTTTTGCTTCTTTAAAAAATATATTTTTGGGGCACCTGGGTAGCTCAGTGGGTTAAAGCCTCTGTGTTCGGCTCAGGTCATGATCCCAGGGTCCTGGGATCGAGCCCCACACGGGCTCTCCGCTCAGCAGGGAGCCTGCTTCCCCATCTCTCTCTCTCTGCCTATTTGTGATCTCTGACTGTCAAATAAATTAATTAAATCTTAAAAAAAATAAAAAATAAAATGTATATTTTCTTGGGAAGAAACATATTAGATTTATGTATTTAAGTTTATTTAAGTTTCTGTATATAATACTATATATAGTATATATAATAATACTCCCCCCCTCCCACCACCCCAAGATTTACTGGGACAATGTAAGAGCCTGGGATATGGCAAATGAGAATGATTGAAAAGCAGAAAAAGGTATTGGAAAGGAAGAAGACATGATGACAACTCAATGTAGAATTTTTCTGAAGACCTTCTGCTTTTTGCCTTGAAAGAAACTTGAAAGTGAGTCTATTTTCTTGAGTTAGGGAGTTAAGGCCTGGTTAGAATGGCAAGAATATTTTAGTGTTAAAATTCATTCAGTCTCCTAACATTTAAAGTCTGCTATTAATTTCCCCTTGTTAATCTCAGTTAATTTGGTTCTTCATGGGGCCTATTTCCCAAGTTAGTCTTAATAATTCAATAAATAAATCAGCATATTTACTGAGGGGCTACTGGGTCCAGGAGGTAAGTGTTTCTCAGCATGTATCTGATAGAACATTTGTCTTAAAACTTTACAGGGTACTTAAAAATGCAGATTTCTAGGCCCCATTGCCAACCTCCCAATTCTAAATCTCAGAGGATAGGGATTGATCTCAGTTTCTTAAGCACCTTTAAGAAGGTCAGGCACCCATGTCAGTTGGGTGCCTGGGTGGTTCAGTCAGTTAAGTGTCTGCCTTCGGCTCAGGCTCAAGTAATGATCTCAGGGTCCTGGGATTGAGCCCTGCATTGGGCTCCCTGCTCAGCGGGCAGTCTGCTTCTCCCTCTCTCTCTGCCTGCTCCCACCCCTGCTCGTGCTCTCTTGCAAATAAACAAACAAACAAAAAACTATTGTATTAGAGCAGTGGTTCTCAAACTTGAGAATGCATTGGAATTACCTGGAAGGCTTGCTGAAACACAGAGTGCTGGACCCTACCCTAGAGTTTTGGAGTCAGTTGGCCTGGGGTGGGTCCTGAGAATGTGCATGTCTAACAAGTTTCAAGGTGATGCTGATATGACTACACTTTAAGAACCACTGTACTAGAGTATTGTGAAGGATATGAAGAAGTATTAGATATAATTCCCATCATTAAGGAGCTTATGATGTAGTAGGGGGAGATAAGATATATACTTAAGAATATAGTGAAGAATATGGTGTTCTGTATAATAATTGACACTAGATGGGGCAATGAGGAGGAGTTAGGATTTAATCTAGGCATTAAAAGATGGTTAGGCCCAAGGTTCAGCTGAGAATAACAGGCAATTTCAATGGGGGTATATAAAAGAGGAAGTAGTATAAAGGTGTATGGGCGTGGGGTGGTCGATAGTTTTTTTGACCGGTGTTGAGCTTTTTATAGGACACTAGTGAAGGGTTAAGGCCAAAAAGGTTCGTACCAGGGTGTGGAAGAGCCTTCAAAGCCTGTCCCTTTCCCCTGCCTCCACCCGCTTCATAGTCTTACCAAAAGTGCTGCACCGCTAGAAAGAGGAAATGTCTGCTGCTGAGTGTGCAAGAGGAAGCACAAGAAGATTCTGAAGTCTGTGAACCGTAATGACTGCTTTTACCCATGAGCCAATTGTAGAGGCAACAGGAAGACCAGTGCACCAACCAGGCTGTGTTCCTCCGCCCAGGGGGTGTCACCGCCCAAGCTGAAAGTGTTTGGGGAGATTCGACATTGCTGTCTGGATACTCCTCTCTCTCGGAGGCCATCATGTCTTTGACCTCTGCCTACCAGCATAAATTAGCTGAGAAGCTCACGATCCTGAATGATCGAGGTCAGGGTGTTCTCATCCGCATGTATAACATCAAGAAGGTAAGCATGAGCAACTGGACTAGTGCCATTTATTCCAGCAATAGTAGGGCAGGGGACCCTGAGGCCGGCAGTTCCAGGGGTTAGACACCCTCTTCTTTCCCCACTGGTTTAACTGGCCTTCAGTCACTCGGATTATGTAGGCCAGCCAGTACTACAAGGCAGAAGGGGAGGCTTTTTCTAGGTATAATTCTTGCCCCAGTGAGAGGGTCTGCTTTCTGCTGGGTATACAGAGATAGGAAATAATTTTGTTCTGAGTCACTTAATAAAAGTTTGGGGTCTAGAAGTCTGGGTTTCATTGTTTATTGCTGATCCCCCATACTCTGAAGATATCCAAAGTTGGGTCTATGGCAAAAACTTTTCCATGGACTTTCCTACAAGGAAAAAATAGATACAATATTTCAATAAAATATGGGTCGGTGCCTTCTGAGGTACACAGTGTCTGAGAGTTCATGCTGTAGTTGTTTGTGTGTGCTTAGGATAGGAATTCTGGAATTGAGAGATGCTGGGGACAGGATCAGGCTAGGGGGTAAGGGGCTGGCCTAGGGAAGTAAAGAGATAAAGATGGGCAAGAATGGGCAGTGTCTGGAAGAGAATATATAGAGAGGGAACTTTTGTGCATCTTGTAATAAAAATCACCAGGAACTTGGTTTCTGTGACCCAACGCCCCCCACAAATGCCATTTGGGATGAGATACTTACATATGGACATTGTGACACACTCACCCGTGAAGTCTAACTCCCTAGCAGCTGCTTTTCTCACTCCTTCCGGCTTCAGCTGAGGGGTGGGGAGAGAGCTTCCTCTTAGCACTGGGGCCGAGCAGACACTGAACTCCTCTTGGTAAGACAAGATACCCAGGTTGTTCAGCTCTACTGATAGTTGGCTTCACACCCTGACACTTGTTTCTCATCTACTGTTATGCTTTTGTAATGAATTCCCAGATTCTCTTTCCATAAGAGAGACCATGTGAAAATGAATGCATCAGGAAGAAGTATGTTTGGAGGGGTGGGAGAAAGAGTAAAAATATCGTGTGTTTTATTGGTACAGACTTGTTCAGACCCCAAATCCAAGCCACCTTTCTTACTGGAAAAGTCCATGGAATCTTCTCTCAAGTACATCAACAAGAAATTTCCCAACATAGATGTCCGAAACAGTACGGTGAGAACATGGTTCCCCCTGCCCCTTTCTCTGAAATAACTCTACACTTGGGTGGCTTAAACTTGCCTCTTTTGACTGCCTTTCTTAGAAGTTGGCAAGGGATGGAGTAGCCTTCTTTCAGTTTTCTTGGGCTCAGTCACAGAGCTTCAGGTTCTTGTAGTCTTGAGAATTCTGAGATAAGTTGGGATTCTTGCAGGGTAAGCTACAGCAAAGCATTTCCCCTTTCTCCATTGCAAGATTCATGAGAACATTTTGTTCTTATAGAAGAAGACCGTTTGATCAACCCAGCAGGGTGCATATATTTTCTGCTGTTCCTGTTTCCAACTCAGTGTTTCTTTGCTAATTACCTTAGAGTTATGCATCTCTTGAAATATCCCTTACTTCTCCCTTTCTAAAAGCTCTAGATTTCTTACCATTGTACCTGTAGCATCTTCTCACTCTGCCTCTTTTGACTTTAATATAAATGGTAAGCCTCTTTGACTGAAAGGGACCTTGAAATTTCCTCTCTTTTAGCACTCTGTATCTAGTCAGGATCACATGCATCATTCTTTCTAGAGAATCTCCCCTGTTCAAAACCTTCAGAGCATTGGATATTTTCCAACTTTGTCTGTCAGTGTATTTCAAGCCTCTTCAAACATTTTCTGGGGGCGCCTGGGTGGCTCACAGGGTTAAAGCCTCTGCCTTCGGCTCAGGTCATGATCCCAGGGTCCTGGGATCGAGCCCCACATCAGGCTCTCTGCTCAGCAGGGAGCCTGCTTCCTCCTCTCCTTCTGCCTGCTTCTCTGCCTACTTGTGATCTCTCTCTCTGTCAAATAAATAAATAGAATCTTTAAAAAAAAAAAAGACATTTTCTGTAGGGGCGCCTGGGTGGCTCAGTTGATTGAGTGTCTGCCTTTCACTCAGGTCTTGATTCTGGATCCTGGGATTGAGCCCCGAATCAGGGTCCCTGCTCAGCAGGGAGTCTGCTTCTCCCTCTCCTTCTGCCATTTCCCCTGCTTGTGCTCTCTCTCTTTCTGTCGAATAAATACATGAAATCTTTTATTTATTTATTTATTTATTTAAAAGATTTTATTTATTTAATTGTCAGAGAGAGAGGGAGAGAGAGCGAGCGAGCACAGGCAGACAGAGTGGCAGGCAGAGGCAGAGGGAGAAGCAGGCTCCCTGCTGAGCAAGGAGCCCGATGTGGGACTCAATCCCAGGACGCCGGGATCATGACCTGAGCCAAAGGCAGCTGCTTAACTAACTGAGCCACCCAGGCGTCCCAAATAAATGAAATCTTTTTTAAAAAGTGTTTTAGGTATAACTCCTATTCTTCTTGGGTTACTTTGATCAATTGTCTTCTTATTTTGTGTTTTAAAATTTTTATTTTGTGTTTCTCTCAGCAACATTTAGGACCAGTACATCGGGAAAAAGCTGAGATAATTAGATTCCTTACCAACTACTACCAGTCATTTGTGGATGTCATGGAATTTCGGGTGAGCTCTACCACTCCAGGTCCCCAATGTAGGCATTATCCTTCAGAGGTTACTCCTTCTCTAGTAGATGTTCATTTTTTTTAATATTTTATTTATTTATTTGACAGAGAATGATCACAAGTAGGCAGAGAGGCAGGCAGAGAGAGAGGAAGGGAAGCAGGCTCCCTGCTGAGCAGAGAGCCTGACGTGGGACTTGATCCCAGGACCCTGAGATCATGACCTGAGTTGAAGACAGAGGCTCAACCCACTGAGCCACCCAGGTGCCCCTAGATGTTCATTTTTAAAAAAAGATTCTATTTCTTTATGTATTTATAGCACATGAGTAAGGGGAGGGGCAGAGGGAGAGAGAGAGAGGGACTCTTTAAGCAGGAGCCCAATGTGGGGCTCCATCTCATGACCCTGAGATCACGACTTGAGCTGAAACCAAGAGTCGTACATTGAACCAGCTGAGCCACCCAGATGCCCCTAGTAGATGTTCATTTGTGTTGCAAGTTATATAATTGTGTCTGCTATAATTATACTTCATTTAAAAGGATATGCAGGCTTATACACGTAGTATTAGTATGTACATAGGAAAGATTTGGAACATTATACATTAAACTGTTAGAAATAACTACTTTTGGGGTGAAATTATGATCAACTTTAATTTATTAAACTATACATTTTTAAGTATTATTAAGTATTCATGCATTTTAAGTATGATTCCCCAATATTATAAATCTACTGAAAAATTTCAAGAGTATTACAATGAATATTATTCTACTCTTCTTCTAGAGTTCCTAATCATTAGAATTTTTAAAAAGATTTTATTTATTTATTTGACAAACAGAGATCACAAGTAGGCAGAGAGGCAGGCAGAGAGAGAGAGGCAAGCAGGCTCCCTGCTGAGCAGAGAGCCCAATGCGAGGCTTGATCCCAGGACTCTGGGATCATGACCTGAGCCAAAGGCAGAGGCTTTAACCCACTAAGCCACCCAGGCACCCCTAATCATTAGTATTTTGCCATGTTTGCTTATCTTTATTTTTTTCTGAACCATTTGAGTTAGTTTCAGATGTTATGACAATTCCCTTCCTAAATACTTTAGCATATATCTAAGAACAAGAATATTTTCTTACATAACCCTAATGCAATTCTTGCATTCAGGAAATGTAACATTGTTACAATATTATTAGTTTTAATGTATAGCCCATATTCACATTCTGTTAGTTGTCTCATGGATAATACATTGAATTTAGCTGTCATGTCTCTGTAGTCTTTTGAATAGTTCCCAACTTTTTTTTTTTTTGGTCTTTTATGACACTGACCTTTTTGAAGAGTCCATACTGGTTATTTTTCAGAACATCCCTCAATTGGGGTTTATCTGATTTGTTAATTGTCTGGTTATAATATTTGATAGCAATACTATATAGATGATATTTTCTTTGAGTTTTAATTAATGAGCAGTACTATTTTTGTAAATGTAAACAAACTGTAAGAATTATTTGGTATGATGTTTTTGAAGGGCAAATTGAAAATGTGTTTTAAAAGTCTTAAAAACATACTTTTTAAAAAAAGATTTTACTTATTTATTTGACAGATTACAAGTAGGCAGAGAGAGAGACGGAAGCAGGCTCCCTGCTGAGCAGAGAGCCCAATGTGGGGCTCGTTCCCAGGACCCTGAGATCATGACCTGAGCCAAAGGCAGAGGCTTAACCCACTGAGCCACTCCAAAACATACTTTTTGATGTACCAATTTTTTCTAGAAATTATTCTTAGAGAAACAATCAGAAGGGCAAAGATATGTAAAAGAATGTACTCTTAAAAGGAATGTATTCTGCTACAAAACGATAGGGACAAGTTGAAGGGCACCTGGGTAGCATCGTTGGTTGGGCTTCTGACTCTTGATTTTGGCTCAGGTCTTGATCTCATGGGTCCTGGGATTGAGCATGGCTTTGGTTTCAGTAGGGAGTTAGCTTGGGAATTCTCTCCCTCTTCCCCTACCCCCACTTGTACATGTGCATGCATGCATATGCACACACACATTATCTCTCTCTCTAATAAATAAATCTTAAAAAAATAATGACAAGTTAATAATTGATGTATCCAATATATAGAGTATATGCCTACAAATGAATATACAGCTGTGAAAGATGATAATATATATTTATGTCAATTGGCATAGAAAAATGTTCTTTGTATATTCATTTTTTATTCTTCATATGTTCTTTAATGTAAAAGCAAATTATAATACAGTAAGACATAAGATGTCCCTAATATGTATATTTACCTGGATAACTATGCATATAAAGAAAATTTGAACTTCTGATGTGTGGAATTTTGAGTGGTTTTAAACATAAATTAAAATTATGCCTATTTGTATTTTCTAATTTTTCTGCAACGAGCATGTATTATTTCTGCATTTAAGACATAACACAAATTTTAGCCATTTGAGCAATCCAAGTTTGTGATGGTATGATAGTATTTCTTCAATGATGCAAGAGTATGGAACCCTGCTTTGGGTGCCCTGTATCTACCTGAAGGAGCTAATCCAAGCCACTCAACACATAATGAAAAGAGAAGTGGGGACACAGAAAACTGTAAAACCTGAAGGAAGGTCAGGTCAGAAGTTATTTCTTTTTTTTTTTTTTAAAGATTTTATTTATTTATTTGACACAGAGAGAGAGATCACAAGTAGGCAGAGAGAGAGAGGGAAGCAGGCTCCCCGCTGAGCAGAGAGCCTGATGTGGGGCTCCGTCCCAGACCCTGAGACCATGAACTGAGCCAAAGGCAGAGGCTTAACCTACTGAGCCACCCATGCACCCTAGGTCAGAGTTTATTAATCTTGAAATTGAGAGTAGTGGTTAGGAAGAAGGTAGGCACTGGTGGGGGTGGTTGAAAGAAGCCTGGATTCATATGAAGAAGTCTCTCATTAGGAAAAGCCGGAGTCCAGAGGGGATTTTAGGACACTGCTGGCTGTTGCATTGGTAAAGTTCTGAGCTCAAGATGTATGGTATGGCTCATTTAGGGCAAGAGGGATAATAGAGACACTGAGGTGTTGTGCATTGTAAAGTAGATAGGTCTGAATCATCAGAGAGACCCGGTTTTGAATTTTAGCTTTAATACTTACTAGGGGGAGCCTGGGTGGCTCAGTAGGGTAAGCCTTTGACTTCAGCTCAAGTCATGATCCTGGGGTCCTGGGATCAAGCTCTGTGTTGGGCTCCCTGCTGAGGAAGACTGCTTCTCCCTCTCCCTCTGCTTGTTCTTTCTTTTTCTCTATCAAATAAATAAGTAAAATCTTAAAAAACAAACAAACAAACAAACAAAAAACCACTTACCAGATATATGACTTTAGACAAGAAACTCTTTGAATCTCAGTTTCTTTATAAAATGGGGAAATAAGATTTACTACGTGAGGTATTTGTGAGAATTAAATGAGATAATGCATGGAAAACATCTAGCTCAGTGTTGAGCATATAATGAGGTTAGAGGCCAACAAATGTTAATTCCATTAACATTAACTTGTGGGAATTGAGCTGCAAGAAGTTGCAGAAAGGCCCTCCTAGTAATCAAGGCCACATAGAGCTAGACAGGTTCAGAAGTCATGTAGTATAGAGGGGAAACCATGGGCTCCACGTTCTAATTCTGATACTATCCCTTTCTAGTTTATCATCATGTACAAGTATCTTAACAGCTCTTAGCTTTGGTTTCTCCACGTGTTCATTTAGATAAGGCCTTTTGGGGAAGATAATATGGAAATATTTTTTCCCCATTTTAGAAAGTTTAGAAAGTTTGACAAATGTATATACCTGTGTAACAACCACCACAATGACATATGGAAAATTTCCATCAGGCGCCTGGGTGGCTCAATCCATTAAGCAACTGCTTTCGGCTCAGGTCATGATCTCAGGGTCCTGGGATCGAGTCCTGCATCAGGCTCCTTGCTCAGTGGGGAGCCTGCTTCTCCCTCTGCCTCCCTCTCTCTGTGTCTTATAAATAAATAGATAAAATCTTAAAAAAAAAAGAAAATTTTCATCATCTCAAATGTTTCCTGAGCCTTTTTTACCCAGTCAGTCCCTCCCTTCCCAACCCCTGGCCCCAGGCAACCATTAATGTGCTTTCTAGATTAGAATTTTCTTCTCTCTTCTAGAGGTTCACATAATTAGAATTTATACAGTTTGCATTCCTTTATTTCTGGCTTCTTTCATTCAGTGTAATGTTTCTGAGATTTATCTATGCTGTTTCATGTAACTACAATTCATTTCCTATTTTTGTTGAATACTATTCCATTGTTTGGATACAATTTGTCCATTTTTCTGAATGACATTTGGGTTTTGTCCATTATGCATATATTTGGGTATTATGCACAAGATGCTATACACATTTGAGTACAAATCATTTTGGGAACATATTTTTCATTTCACTTGGGTAAATAATTTATAAGTTGATTTGCTAAATCAAATGGTATGCGTGCATTTAATTTTATAGGAAACTGCCAAACTTTTTTTTCCAAAGTCATTGTTCCATTTTCTCCTCTTGTCAGCAAGATATATTAATGCTATAGTTGTTCCCCATTTTCATCAGCACTTACTATTATCAGACTTAAATTTTAGCCATTCTTATGGATATATGATGGTATCTTGTTGTTTTAATTTGCATTTCCCTGATGACTAATCTTGTTGAACATCTTTTCATTTGCTTATTGGCCACTTGTGTATTTGTTATGGTAAAGTATCTGCTCAGGTCTTTGACAATGTATTTTTAAAATAAAAATATATATACTCTTAGATCTAGGAGTTCTACCTTTGTAGAAATGAAAGTACCAATATGGCAAGAATAGGGAACAAAGAATAGGCCAAGTATTGGGAACAAAGCAAATGTCCATCAGTGAGAAAGGATGAATTAATTGGTCATGCCATGGGGTATTATGTGGTCATTAAAAAGAAGTGTGCTAGTGTTCTACCGGATGGCTTGGAGGACTGTCAGCAGGTAAGGTTGAATGAGAAAAGCAAAATGGCAAGAAGAGTACAATATTATCTCAATTTTGTAACACAAATGATCAAAAAACCTGTCTCTCTCACTCTATTTCTCCCTCCTTTCCCTCCACCATCTGAATAGGATTGTATAAATAGGGAGAAAATTAAGAAAGGCCATACTGGGTTGTTAAACTTGCTTAGCTGGGGGTTGGTACAGGATGGAGGGTGGGTGCTAATGTCAGGGGGAGGGAGGTGTCCATAGTAAAACTGCATATTTATTTAGGTAAAATTATCTGTGGAAAGAAAAAGAATCCCTATCACACTGGAATGAGGATTAAATGAAGTATATATAAATTACCTAGTAAGTACTTAGCACATGGTAGGTGGTCTGTAAATAGAAACGCGTAGAGAGTTGGGTAGTAGTTCCATTTGTTAATGATTAATTTCTGAGAACAGGAGATGGAATCCAAGAAAAAGCTGGGTCTCATTTCTGGTATCTTAGGAAGAGCCTATCAGAGGATGGGGAGAAATGGTAACCCTCTTACCCGGCTGGTGGGAATGAAGCTGGTGCAGCCACTCTGGAAAGTAGTATGGAGGTTCCTCAAAAAGTAAAAAATAGAGCTACCCTATGACCCAACTGCACTACTAGGTATTTACCCCAAATATACAAATGTAGTGATCTGAAGGGGCACCTGTACCCCAATGTTTATAGCAGCAGTGTCCAAAATACCAAAATAGCCAAACTATGGAAAGAACCCAGATGTCCATTGACAGATGAATGGATAAAGAAGGTATGATATATATATATATATATATATATATATATACACACATGTACATGCATATATATATATATACATGTGTATATATATATTTTGCAGGAATATTTTGCAGGCACCAAAAAAATGAAATCTTGCCACTTGCAACAATGTGGATGGAACTAGAGGGTATTATGCTAAGTGAAATAAGTCAATCAGAGAAAGACAATTATCATATGATCTCACTGATATGTGGAATTTGAGAAACAAGGCAGAGGATTATAGCGGAAGAGAAGAAAAAATGAAACAAGACGAAACCAGACAGGGAGACAAACCATAAGAGACTCCTAATCTCAAGAAACAAACTGAGGGTTGCTGGAGGGAAGAGGGGTGGGAGGGATGGGATGGCTGGATGACGGACACTGGGGAGGGTATGTGTTGTGGAGAGCACTGTGTATTGTGTAAGACTGATGAATCACAGACCTGTACCCCTGAAACAAATAATACATTATATATTAGTAAAAAAAAAAAAAAAAGAACAACTTAAAGCACCCCCCTCCAAAGATGTGGGTTATATACACAATGGAATACTACTCAACCATCAAAAATGAAATCTTGCCATTTGCAACAATATGGATGGAACTACAGGGTATTATGTTAAGCGAAATAAGTCCATCAGAGAAAGACAGTTATCAAAGATTTCACTCATATGTGGAATTTAAGAAACAAAACAGAGGAGCATAGAGGAAGGGAGGGAAAAATAAAACATGATGAAATCAGAGAGGGAGACAAACCATTTGTGACTCTTAACCATAGGAAACAAACTGAAGGTTGCTGGAGTGGAGGAGGGTGGGAGGATGGGGAACCGGGTGATGAACTTTAAGGAGGGCTTGTGATGTAATGAGCACTGGGTGTTACATACAACTGATGAATCACTGATCTCTACCTCTGAAACTAAGAATACATTGTATGTCAATTAATTGAATTTAAATAAAAGAGCCTATCAGATGATCTTCATTTTGTAATCCTCTTTGTGGAAGAAGGGGACATTGGGATGATAAAGTCAGAGTGTCCATAATCTAGTGATGAACTGTGCCTGTGGAAACATGAGCATTTGGTAGGGTAAGTTTGATAGGGGTCCACTCCTGGCTTTCTGAGAAGGAGCTCCTTCTATTCAGCAATGCTTCCTTATCTTATTTGGTGGCTGTTTAGGACCCATATAAGGGAAGAAACTTTCCCTTAAAATTCTAGTATTACATGTCATCTTCTCTTTATTCTTTATTCATTCTCATCTCCAATTCTACCCCCAGGATCATGTATATGAACTTCTCAACACCATTGATGCCTGCCAGTGCCATTTTGATATTGTAAGATTCTTGTAATTCTCTCCTATCCTCAGAGCCATAGAAAAGGTCTTGGTTGGGACAGTGTGGGTTGGGAAGGAACTGGAGGAATGGCTATTCCTTCAGGATTATAAAATAATATACTGTATTATTCATACTAGGATTGTAATTCTTTTATATCAAGTGTTAAAGCTAAAGCATATTTGTATGTATTAGGTAAATCAGCCATATGATTTAATATAAAAATGACAAAAATGTTTTTATTGCCCTTCTTCTAACCTCCAGATGCTACTATATCTCCTGGCCTTTTTGTATCTTGAGCTCACTTTTAACCTTTGACTGTTGTTCTGATTTTCTCCTTCTCATCCTGCCAGTCCTCCGTCTAAAGAGGACCCTCTCAGAGACTCTTTGGCACTATCTGGAATGGTTGGTGAATTAGGGATTAATTGGCATTGCTGTTCTTGGGTTCCTATGTATTTTCCTTGTAGAATCTCAACTTTGACTTCACTCGGAGTTACCTGGACTTGATTGTGACTTACACCTCAGTTATTTTACTTCTGTCACGGATCGAGGACCGCCGAATCCTCATTGGCATGTACAACTGTGCCCACGAGATGCTGCATGGGCACAGGTGAGTGAAGGGGATACAGGAGATGAAGAATCTCGTACATGGTGGTATGAGGTACAAGGACGCAAAGGAAATAGAAGCCATGTTTTCTCATTTGAGAACCTGTAATCTACATGATGACCCAGGCCAAAAAACCCCCAAAAAACAAAACAACACTTAAAATACTTTTAATGGCATGCTTCAACAAGTACACTGCCTGTTTACATATAGTTAACTCTTGAATATCTGTTAGTGGATTATCCAATTTGCATTGTCTCTGATCAGTTTTTAATCCTGGTCTGGCTTCCACCATGCTTTTCAGGTTATTGCAAAAGGAAATGAAAGTTGTTTTTTTGTTGTCTTGTTTTTTGTTTTTAGTATTGGTAGGAATAATAACAGCAAGGTAAGGCCATTAGAGGTAAGTAATACATGATAATACATTTGAAGCCAAGTATAAATGGATTTTGGATTATCTGAAATTCTGTGCCCCTCCATTAGTGCAAATAAAAGTATTTAAGGGCTGAAAAAATGAAAACCAGTGGGATCAGAGGAGGCTGTGACACATTGTTCTATGTATGATGTATATTCCCATGTGTCTACATGAATACATAGGCACATGCCTTACCCATTAGCTTGAATGAATATATATCTTTTTGGGTTGTATACAAATTTGGGTCTAGGCATATCACTTGAATTACAACTAATCAACATGAATTTATAGAGTACCTATCCTTTGTTCAACCCCATTTTGGGTGCTTACAAGGAAGAAACTTTCATGGACCTGTTCCAAATTATATAGTTCTCTCGAATAGCTTAATGCATCTGGGCCTGGAATGGGCTATATATGTAATTCACAGTTCAGTATATATATCTTTGGAGGTAGAGGGGAATGTTAGCCCAGGTATGCATCTTTATCCTACATGCAAACACGAGAGTTTACATCATGGTTAAAGGAGACCTGTAACTCTTCTTTCCTATGCTTTCTTCCAGTGACCCCAGTTTTGCCCGTCTGGGGCAGATGGTCTTAGAGTATGACCAACCTCTGAAGAAGTTGACGGAAGAGTTTGGGCCTCACACAAAGGCAAGTTCCCTAAGAGAGTGGGGAATTCCTCCGGTGGAAGTATATCGTCCTCATCATTGACACTAAGGATTCATTGGTTTCTCCCCACAGGCTGTGAGTGAAGCCCTCCTCTCTTTGCATTTCCTTTTTGTCCGGAGGAACCAGGGGGCTGAGCAATGGCGCAGTGCCCAGCTTCTGAGTCTTATCAGCACCCCCCCGGCCATGATCAACCCTGCTAATTCAGACACGGTAGGTTCCCTTCTCCTCTTGTCAGGGATGGCGTTCTTTTTGCCAAGGCCATCTCTGTAGAGGGTGCTTCTTTCAGGAAATATCACCTCTAAGAGTGCTTTAAACCTCTTCTAGGATGTGCATCTAAGTTGATCACCTCTTGTAGCTAAAAATCATGGTTGGGTTGGAGCTTTTGTTTGGACAGAGATTAGTGTGTGCTTGCCCATAGAAAGAATTTAATACCTAATTATAGACTGAATGGGTAGATGAAAGTGAGTCATTAGACACTATTCAGCCTAGCAGGAACTTGAACATAGGCATCAATTAACACATAGTTTTGTTCAATTACTATGGGCCCAACAGCCGTGCTTAAAGAACTTAGTGTCTTGTAAGGGAACATATGCCATATAGTCATAAAAAGACAAGGGATGGTACAAGATGAATGAGAAATGTCAAATGAGTGATTTCTACTTGAAGTGGTAAAAGAATCCATAAGAGGGAGAAATCATGTGAATGTTTTGAGTATTGCTTTTATGAACTGTTGAAGAGAAGTTATGTTAAACCTTTTATTTGTCCTGACTTCCAGCCCAACCTCCTCTTCTTTTTCTCAACTGTATTTGTTTTCCCTTCTGGTTGGCTCACTTCCATTATTGGGAGGTTCCCCAGCTACTGGCTTATCAAAGTACCCTGATCCAGTCTGGTAAAATAAAAGTTGGTTTTGGTACTTAAATTCTAGTTTGACTGCCCTTATCTTGACAGCCTCAGTCTTTAGGGGAAGACCAAGTTCAATAACGGCTTGACCATCTCTGCCTCTCTTCTCACAGATGGCTTGTGAGTACCTGTCTGTGGAAGTGATGGAGCGCTGGATTATCAGTAAGTTTTATGGGATGAGTTGGGAATCAATGTAGCAGCATGTTACATGGATAGAAAATTCTAAAAGCCTTCCTCTGCACTGTTTTACCCACCTGCAGTTGGGTTTCTTCTTTGTAATGGCTGCCTCAACTCCAACAGCCAGTGCCAGAAGCTGTGGAAGCTATGTCTGCAGGGCTCCCTGTACATCACCCTCATCCGGGAGGATGTGCTCCAGGTGCACAAGGTCACCGAGGACTTGTTTAGCAGCTGGAAAGGGTGAGATGTGGGAGCCAACTAATCTTATTTTAAGATTTTTTAGGGGTCTTGAGAAGAGGGAAGACAGAAATTAAGGGAAGAAAGCATTCTCAGGAGGAAGGATCAGTTATTTACGTTACATAACGTTGACAGGTCAGAAAAAAAAAAAAGAGGCCTGAAAAATGTTCGTTGGATTTGGCTGTAAAGATGGTCTTAGTGTCCCTCCTGCGGATTTCAGTTGAGTACTGAAAGCTGGGTTGTGGTGGGTTTAGAAGCAAATGGGAGATAACAAATTTAGCAAGTAACTCTTTGAAGAATAAGGAAGAATAGAGAACTAAAAAGAGAGAGAGGTGTTGGATTGAGGAAGGGGTCAAATACCTCTATTGTTTTTTTACAATTGTAAACTAAAATTCAAGCGTGTACAAAATACAAAGTGGAAGTTGTCTATAGTCTCATCTCCCAGAATAGTTTGGCATATGTCCTCCAGATGCTTCTGTGTATATATAAACATGTAAAGCTGTGCATGTGTTTTCAACCTTATAGAAGCAATATTTAAGGAGCAGAGGATCCACGCTCTATGTTACATTCTGCAGTTTGATTTTTTTTTTCACTTACTCTATTTTGGATATCTGTGCATATCAGTCTGTAAACAATTATCTTATTCTTTTTAACAGTTGCATAGTATTCTATTATGAGGTTGAAGCATAATTTATTTACCTAATCCCCTATGATGCACATTTGAACTCTTTCTACTTTTCTTTCTTTGTTTTTTAATTGAGACATAGTTGAGACTGTTTCCTTTTTTTAAAAATATCATTACAAAAAATGCTGTAATGAACATTCTTAGACATGTATCTTTGTGAACATTTCTATTAGATAGATTCTCAGAAGTGGAATTGCTAGGGTAAAGGGTATGCATATTTCAAATTTTATTTTATTTTATTTTTTAAAAAGATTCCATTTATTTGAGAGAGAGAGAGAGAGAGTGTACAAGCAGGGGGAGGGGCAGAGGGACAAGCAGACTCCCTGCTGAGCAGAGAGCCCGATGCGGGGCTCCATCCCAGGACCCTGAGATCATCACCTGAGCCAAGGCAGAGACTTAACCCACTGAGCCACCCAGGCATCCCCATACCTATAAAACTTTCTAATGATTATTGCTTTTAAGGAATGGAAGACATGTTTGAAGAACGACAACTAACATTTTAAGATTTATAGCGTAGGGAGTTGTTTGGCATAAATGATCTAATTTGATGTTCATGTTACTTATACTCAGGTATAAGTATCAAATTTTATTTAGTAGATGAGACAATGGAGCTCAATCTCAATGTCACTCAGTTAATATGGAATTAGGAAATAACTCCAGATTTTCTGATTCTTAATCTTGTTGCTTTCCATCATACCATGTAGAGGTTGAAATAATTATCCCCCAGGAATGCCATGGAGTTGAATCCTGATTTAATTAAGATACTTTCCAACCCTACATTTCTTTGATTCTGTGCTAAGGTCAATAAGGGAACGGTTTGGAGAAGGGAAAAGACAGGTTATGAATTTAACTAATGCAGTGGCAACAGTGATGCCCACAAGAGGAGACAGATAGAAGGAACATAGGGAGCACACAGAGCCTAAGGTAATGTGGGAGTTTTGAGCATGGATCACTAGGAGAAAAAAGAGACATGGTCAGGAGCCTCAAACATAACGAACAGCAAACAACAAAAAGGCCATTTGGTGATTCAGCTGTTCACATGGACTTTAGAGAGAGCAGTTTTTTAGTGTCAAAGGCCTTGTGGGATTCAGGGGTCAGTGAAGGGTGACGAAGTAAAAAGCATTAAGGGATCTCTTTGGAGGAGTTTGGTAGTGTGGGAGAATGGGAAAGTTCAGGAGATGGTCGGGATCAAGTGAGGGTCTTCCAGGATAAGTGAGGCTTTGAACTCCTGTGTTGGAAGAAGAGGATCAACCAGCCAAGATGGAGAGATTAAAGTGACAAAGAGATCACTGATTAAGGAAAATTCGAAGAGGATATGGGTGGGACCTACCCGAGAGCTGGAGTAACTTCTCTTACTTAAGGGCAGGACCTATGTCATATTTATGCTCTGCCTCTTTTATTTCCCTCAAACCTGGAAGAGGACTTTGGCCTGACAATAAGGCAGGAGCACGGGACGAGAAGTCCAGTCCCAGCTTTGCCGCTAAAACCCTGTGTAACTCCTGGCAAGTCATTTCTCTTTCCTAGAGATTATTTTCTTCATCTGCAAAACAGTGAAGAGAACAGGATAATCTCTAAGCTCTGTGAGTCTCTTATCAAGGGCCCCGGGGGGACAGCTGGGTTTGCACAGATCCTGACAGTGAGGGCTGCCCGTGCTTGCCTTACATAGGCTGCGGTTTGGAATCTCTCAGGGCTGGGACGGTGGGACAAGGCCTCTAATCAGTGGTGTGGCCCACGCTGCTGTGTGTGTGTCAATCCTCAGGTATGGCAAGAGAGTGGCAGACATCAAGGAGAGCAAGGAACATGTAATTGCAAACAGGTAAAGGTGGGGAATGGGCCCTCCAAGAGGGGATGGAATAGGAATCTCTCCGGACCTTTGTTCTCACTTAAGCCCTCCCCTCCCACCCCCCTGGGTTCTGTGCAGCTTTATTGCTTCAACCCAAGAACTTGCTGCTGCCTCACAGATTCTTACGTTTTCTTACCAAGTCTAACTGTAGCACTGAACGTTCTTCCTACCTGACCCCCCTTCCTAAATGCCTTAGGAGGATTTTTAAGGATGGGGGAGGCATTAGTCTCTAGCTTCCACTTTCTTTTCTTAGTGGCCAGTTCCACAGTCAACGACGCCAGTTTCTGCGGATGGCCGTGAAGGAGCTGGAGAGTGTGTTAACCGACGAGCCAGGACTGCTGGGTCCCAAGGCAAGAAAGAGAAATGTCGACTGGGGGATAATGGCCAATGATAAAAGTCTCTGTGTGTGTGTGTGGTGGGTGGGTGGCCGTGTGGAATGACTTGGCATTCAGGAGTTTTTGTAATTCTGAGGCTTTCCTGATCTGTTTGTATATGTATATGCTGATTCCTTTGAATCTTCTGGGAGTCCCGCAGAAAGTTCTTGGATCTCTTTTTTGGGCACCATCAGGGGGTAGTATATCATAGCTATATTTGTGTACTTGTCTTATCCTTTACTTGAAAGTGAATTGAAGACAGAGCTTGCTGCTTTTTTTTTTTCAAACCACATAAATGCCTATTAAATATTTCTAAGATTTCATAGGATGAAAAAGAATCAGCTGTGAGCTAATGTCAACATATGACCATATCTGATTCTGTTTCCTATGGTTTTTTTGCGGGTCTCTGTGTTTATTATTGGACACTATTGCTGGGGTTGGCTACACAATGGTATCCATCCACGTATTGTCATGATAGTTCTTTGTGCTTTGAAATCTGTTCTCCAGGTTGGAAATTCTCATAGTCCCTGTCCTCTCCTTAGGCCCTTTATGTTTTCATGGCCCTGTCCTTCATCCGTGATGAAGTAACCTGGCTGGTTCGCCACACAGAAAACGTCACCAAGACAAAGACCCCTGAGGACTATGCTGACTTGTTAGTACTCAACATGGTTAAGCATCTTGACCTTAGATGGTCCAGGGAAAGGGACAGGGAGACATTAAATGACCTGGGAGGTCTCAGTGTCTGGATTGCCTTTGTCTCAGTTGATATTTCTAGTTTCTTAATCTCCCTGTTCTCACCCTCAACTTTGTAGGAGCATTGCAGAACTGCTTTTCCTGTTGGAGGAGATCAGGGCTCTGGTCCGAAGACACATCAAAGTGATACAGCAATACCACCTTCAGTACCTGGCTAGATTTGATGCTCTTGTGCTCAGCGACATCATTCAAGTAAGTTCACTTGCTTCTACTTTGGAAAGGTCAGGGCGATGCCCAGTCATTTCCCCTTGGGGGCCACCCTGGCTGAGTCTCATGCTCTGTAGATTGTGTGTCAAAAAGCCCGATTTTCTTCTCTACATTTGGTAAAAGAGGAAAAAAAAACAAAACCCACGAATAATCTCCGCAGCCTTTTTTTTTCCCCCTCCTACATGAAGCTACATAGAAATAGGAGAGAAAAATAAAGAGAAATTGGGTTTAGCAAGACAGGGAAGCCTCTTGCTTTGCTCTTTCTCTGTGGGGCTTAGCAGCTCTTGTATCTTCATGCATGGAGTGAGACTTCTGGTCCTTGATTCTATCCTGGTGGAAACTCTGCCTGCTTGATGGCAACTCCAACTTCTCTTTTAGAACCTGTCTGTGTGTCCTGAGGAGGAGTCCATTATAATGTCCTCATTCGTCAGTACTCTCTCCTCCCTGAATCTCAAACAAGGTAACTGGAGGGTCATGGAGGAGGAGAGGTCTATATAAGAGCAAACATCTTTTGTTCTAGAAGTATTGATCCCAAGCCAGGGAATGGGACAAGATGAATTTGAAAAGGACCTACCATTCTGTGGAGTTGGATATAGGGTGCTGTTTTCTTATTTTCTTTGAACTTCTGTTTTTCTTGCAGTTGAGAGTGGAGAGAAATTTGAATTCTCTGGTTTGAGGCTGGACTGGTTCCGTCTACAGGTAGGTCTATTCCTGTTAATCGTTCTCCATTTTGAGAGTTCTCCCTCCCCAACAATCTTTTCTGTTTTATTTCCTAATCTCTCCTGTATAGAGTGATTCAACATTGAAAACTGCTGGTTGAAGGGCACCCTGGCTCAGTTAGTTAAGCATCTGCGTTTGGCTCGGGTCATGATCTTAGGGTCCCAAGATCAAGCCCTACATCAGGCTCTCAACTCAGTGGGGAGCCTGCTTTTCCCTCTGCCTCTGCCTGCCACTACCCCTGTTTATGTTCTCCTTCACTCTCTCTCCCTCCATTTCAAATAAATAAATAAATAAAATCTAAAAAAAGAAAAGAAAACTGCTGATTGGCAGGACAAACCCTAGCCAAACTGTAGTTCCAAGGTGGACAGTTCTTCTCATTGATCTTGTTCTTTTCCATTCTTTTCCTAACACCAACCATAGGCATATACCAGTGTGGCTAAGGCTCCCTTGCACCTGCACGAGAACGCTGACTTAGCCAAGGTGATGAACCTCATTGTCTTTCACTCCCGAATGCTGGACTCAGTAGAGAACATACTGGTGGAAACTTCTGACTTGTCTACTTTCTGGTATGTTCTTCTTCCAAGCTCTTTATCATTTGACCTGATCTCTTCCCTGGCCTCTGTGGAGAATAGCAGTTCCTTCCTATAGGCCTCCTTACAGACAGATGCTCCAATTCACTCATTCCAGCTTCTACTAAGTGATAGGAATTTGAGGATGGCTTCTTTTTGTTTTGGCTTTCTTTAGGATAATTATTTGGGATAACTCATCAGTGTGACTTTTCCCACATTATTATCTTTGGAAACTTCTTCAGCTTCTTTTTATTCTTGGGACATTGTGATTTAAAAGAGACATGGGAAATGTGGAATTTTAGTAGAGAGAGCTAAAAATAATTGAGAGAGCTGGAGAATAGGGAATTTGGAGGATGAAACTTAGTTTGTCTTCCTAGGTATCATTCAGCATTTATCAAGTGCCCACTATTGTACATAACTGTATCCTTTGGTAGATCAAACAAGCAGCACAATATGTTGACTCTGCTTTTTGCATTCAGTGTAGGTGGGGAGATACAACACTCAAATGTGAAAAGGACATCAACATATTAATTGCAAACATAAGAAAGTATATAAAGAGTGCATGATGTTGAGAGGATATAGGGTTGAGGAAAGATTAGTATCACGGAATTAACCTGAGAAAGTTTTCTGAAGCCTGAGTGGGCAATATTTGGGAGGGATGTGGATTAATATTACTGAAGGATTTCTAAATTAGGAAGAATGGCCCAAATTGTACAGAGGTTCTGAGGGAAGAATAGCAAAATTTTGTACAGGGGAGCAAAGATTCGCTCTAAACTGCCATTGGGTCCAGAATAAAGGTCTAAAACTGTTAGGTTTCTTGGTTTCCTGTCTATGTTAAGAGTAGGAAATGTAGGGCACCTGGCTGGCTCAGTCAGTAGAGCATATGACTCTTGTTCTCCAGTTCATGAGTTCAAGTCCCATGTTGGGCATAGACCTTACTTAGAAAAAACAAAAAAGAGTATGGAAATGAAGGAGGGAGGGGTAAAGATCAGTAAATATTTGCTGAAAGAATGAATATTCTTTCCACCTGGAAGGGATCAGCACCTAAACCCTGGTTCTAAGTCTCCTTCCCCTTTCTCTGCAGCTTCCATCTCCGCACCTTTGAGAAGATGTTTGCCATGACTCTGGAGGAGCCTACCATGTTGCGTTATGCCATTGCTTTCCCCCTGATTTGCGCTCATTTTGTCCACTGCACTCATGAGATGTGCCCAGAGGAGGTGGGTTCCCTGGACTCCAAGCTCTACCATCCCTCTAATCACATCTCATCCTTATTCCCCAAAACATAATTCCAAACGGTTTTGGTCATAAGAAGGGTACATAGGTATGTGACATGTGTCCCTAAATATCTCAGCTTGATGTAGAATGTGTCCTATCTCTGGGTCTGAGTTTCTTCCTCTGTAGAAAGAGTGGCGGCTCAGGCCAGGGGATCAGAGCAGATTATGAGGAAGAAGTGGCTGTTTTGGTGATGACAATTTCTTCGTTGCTTCTTCTTTCCCAAAGTACCCCCACCTGAAGAACCACAGCCTTCATCACTGCAACTCCTTCCTGGAAGAGCTGGCCAAACAGACCAGCAACTGCGTCCTGGAGATCTGTGCTGAACAACGAAACCTGAGTGAGCAGGTAGGTTCAGAGTTCTGTCTCTATTTCAGTTTCCCTTGTCTTCCTCTTAAACACCAAGTTCTCTAGCCCTGTCTCCCAAGTAGGGCTAGGGCTTTTGTGTACTTGAGTTTATGGCAGGTTTCTTTTCTTGGTGTAACCCTTCAGTCTTTACTCCTTTACCCCCTCAGGACTAGATAGAGGTGTCTAAAAATACTCTTATTTGAACAGCTGCACACCAGCAAAATCTGTGCTCTCATTTGAAGACTTCTGGGAGAAGAGTTAACGTTCTGATGTCATTCCCCTCCTCTCTCTGCCCTGTGTACACATAGTTAGGACAGTGTCCCCTGACATCACATCTTGTCTCCCCTTTCTGTCCATCTGCACCCTAATCTGGGGCCCTGTGAACGTTTCCAGGCCTCTCCTCTGTGTTTATCCTCAGGACTACTTTCTGGTCCTTATCTGCTTGTTTTCCCCTCTCTCCCTTCCCTTGACTGACTCATAGCACCTGGTCACGATGAACTCAATCTAATTCTCAGAAAATTTGAAAACGAGGAGCTGCTTCTGCTGTTGCCCTGGAGTCTTCTAGGTTTCCTAGACTACTCACCCTTCCTGGGTTTGAGTCAGGCTTTGTAGCAACTTAGGGAGAGGGAAGAGCCAGGATGTGTGTGTGTGTGTGTGTGTGCACGCACGTGCGTGTTGTGTATACATATGGTCAGTTAATATTATCACTTACATAACCTTTCCATCTTCTCATATGTAAAATGTGCATAAAAATAGTTCCTTCATAGAGATATCCTAGAGATGAAATGAAGTCGAGCATGTTAAATATTTAGTACACAGCTCTCAGTAGATGTTAGCTGCTATATTATTTGGTACTTACCGGGCTCTAAGCTCTGTGCTGGGTTTTAGGATGGGCCCCAGAAGGAAGTGACACAATCCCTGCCCTTGGGGGAATGTCCTGATTTAAGGGAAAAAGGAATACAAATACATATTAGAAAGAAATTTAAATGAGGAATGCAAAGAAGATAGGCAAATAAGTACCATTATGAGTATACTCATCACTCAATTTGAATACCTACTACATGCAAGGGACACACTTAAAGAGATTTGCTTAAGTGCTCCATCAAGGATGATGAAAACATGATATGAGTAATTGTTTTCTCACACACCAGAACTTTTGCAACCAAGTGAGTCTTGCTCCCTCCATAGTTATCATTTCCAATAAGTAATTGGTGATGTTGCCATTACTAATGGGGTTATGTCTTTTACTACGTTCAGAAATGACCACAGATATTTTGGCACCATTTCAGGGTTGACATATCTTTAGTGTCACATCTTTTAGTGTGACTGTGAAGTAACAAAACCAGTTTTCTCATGGCTCTTATGCTGTTCTGAGAGTAATTCTGAGTGGGGAGTTTCCAGACATGTTCTGTACATGCTCAGCAGCATTGGGTTAAATGGAGAGAGTTCTAAGATGATTACCTTGAAGAAGATACTGGAATATATAATTCTATCTTTTTTTTTGCTTAATGTTTATATTTTTTTCATAAACTTTTTTTTTTTAGAGTTCCCACTTTTTTTTAAAAATTTCTTTTCAGTGTAACAGAATTCATAGTTTTTGCACCACACCCAGTGCTCCATGCAATGCGTGCCCTCCATAATACCCACCACCTGGCTCCCCCAACCTCCCACCCTCAACCCCTTCAAAACCCTCAGGTTGTTTTTCAGAGTCCATAGTCTCTCATGGTTCATCTCCCCCTCCAATTTCCCTCAAATCCCTTCTCTCCATCTCCCCATGTCCTCCATGTTATTTGTTATGTTCCGCAAATAAGTGAAACCATGTAATCATTGACTCTCTCTGCTTGACTTATTTCACTCAGCATAATCTCTTCCAGTCCCGTCCATGTTGCTACAAAAGTTGGGTATTCATCCTTTCTGATGGAGGCAAAATAATCCATAGGATATATGGACCACATCTTCCTTATCCATTCGTCCGTTGAAGGGCATCTTGGTTCTTTCCACAGTTTGGC
>PISX010017516.1:0-43157 GCA_004024625.1 Mellivora capensis
GACATGAATAGACATTTCTGCAAAGAAGACATCCAGATGGCCAACAGACACATGAAAAAGTGCTCCACATCACTCGGCATCAGGGAAAGACAAATTAAAACCACAATGAGGTATCACCTCACACCAGTCAGAATGGCTAAAATTAACAAGTCAGGAAATGACAGATGCTGGTGAGGATGCGGAGAAAGAGGAACCCTCCTACTCTGTTGGTGGGAATGCAAGCTGGTGCAACCGCTCTGGAAAACAGTGTGGAGGTTCCTCAAAAAGTTGAAAATAGAACTACCCTATGACCCAGCAATTGCACTACTGGGTATTTACCCTAAGGATACAAATGTAGTGATCTGAAGGGGCACGTGCACCCGAATGTTTATAGCAGCAATGTCTACAATAGCCAAATTATGGAAAGAACCTAGATGTCCATCAACAGATGAATGGATAAAGAAGATGTGGTATATATACACGATGGAATACTATGCAGCCATCAAAAGAAATGAAATCTTGCCATTTGCAACGACGTGGATGGAACTAGAGGGTATCATGCTTAGTGAAATAAGTCAATCAGAGAAAGACAACTATCATATGATCTCCCTGATATGACGAAGTGGAGATACAACATGGGGGGTTGGGGGGGTAGGAAAAGAAGAAAAGAAACAAGATGGGATTGGGAGGGAGACAAACCATAAGTGACTCTTAATCTCAAAAAACAAACTGAGGGTTGCTGGGGGGAGGGGGGTCGGGAAAGGAGGGTAGGGTAATGGACATTGGGGAGGGTATGTGCTATGGTTAGTGCTGTGAAGCGTGTAAACCTGGAGATTCACAGACATGTACCCCTGGGGATAAAAATACTTTATATGTTTATAAAAAATAAAAAATAAATTAAAAAAAGAAGAGTTAAGGTACCTGAGAGGCTCAGGTCATGATCCCAGAGTCCTGGGATCGAGCCCTGCCTGCCTTGAGCCCCCTGCTCAGCAAGCCTCCTTCTCCCTCTCCCTGCTGCTCTCCCTGCTGTACTCTCTCCATCAAATAAATAAACAGAATCTTTTAAAAACATATAGAGTTCATAGCTATAAACTATAAACTCAAAACTATTCTAGAAAATAGAAGAGGAAGGAAAGCTTCCAAATACATTCTATGAGGCCAGCATTACCCCAATACCAAAACCAGACAAAGACAGTACATAAATAGAAAACTTACAATATCCCTGATGAACAGAAATGCAAAAATCCTCAACAGAATATTAACAAACCAAATTCAACAATACATTCAAAGTATCATTTATTCCAAGGATGCAAGAATGGTTCAATATTCACAAATCAACCAACTTAACATACCACATTAACAAAATGAAGGATAAAAACCATAGGATCATCTCAACAGATGCAAAAAAACATCTGACAAAATTAAAAATCTGTTCATGATAAAAATTCTCAACAAAGTGGGTTTGGAGAGAACTCAACATAATAAAGGTCATGTATGAAAAACTTACAGCTAACATCATACTCAATGGGGAAAAACAGAGCTTTCTAAGATCAGGAATAAGATAGGGATGTTCACTCTCACCACTTTTATTCAGCATGGTACTGGAAGTCCTAGCTGCTGTAATCAGAAAAGGAAAAAGAAATAAAAGGCATCTAAATTGGTAAGGAAGAAGTAAAACTTGCACTATTTGCCAATGACATGATATTATATATAGAAAATCCCAGAGGCGCCTGGGTGGCTCAGTCAGTTAACCATCTGCCTTCCACTCAGGTCATGATCCTGGAGTCCTGGGATCGAGCTCCATATTGGGCTGCCTTGTCAGGAGGAGAGTCTGCTTCTCCTTCCCCTCTGCTACTCCCTCTTACTCATGTTTTCTCTCTCTCACTCTCTCAAAATCTTTCAAAAAAAGAAAAAGAGGGGTGCCTGGGTGGCTCAGTGGGTTAAAGCCTCTGCCTTCGGCTCGGGTCATGATCCCATGGTTCTGGGATCGAGCCCCACATGGGGCTCTCTGCTCGGCGGGGAGCCTGCTTCCCTTCCTTTCTCTCTGCCTACCTCTCTGCCTACTTGTAATCTCTGTCAAATAAATAAATAAAATCTTTTAAAAAGAAAGAAAGAAACAGTTGAAGAGAGAAAGAAAAGAAAAAAGAAAAGAAAATCCTAACACGTCTACCAGAAATTATTAGGATGGACAGATGACTTTCCATAAAGCTGCAGGAAACAAAATAGAGAAATCTATTGCATTTCTATACACTAGTAATGATGTCACAGAAAGAGAAATTAAGAAAACTAGCCCATTTGCAATAGCACACAAAAAAAAAACCACCCAGGAATAAATTCAACCAAGGAGGAGAAAGCCCTGTACTCTGAAAACCTGTAGAACACTGATGAGAGAAATTGAGAATGACACAAACAAAAGGAAAAATATTCTGTTCTAATGGACTGGGAAAATATTGTTACAATGGATTAGATGAATCAATGTCATTACAATGTCTCTATTATCCAAGCAATTTACAAATTCAATGCATGCTCTATCAAAATACCAACATCTTTTGACAGAACTGAATCCTCAAATTTGTATGGAACCATAAAAGACCTCCAACAGTCAAAGCAATTTTGAAAAAGAAGAACAAAACTAGAGATCTCACAATTCCAGATTTCAAGATATAAAACAAAGCTGTAGTAATCAAAATAGTATGGTACTGACAAAAAAATATACATATAGATCAATAATACAGAATAGTGAGCCAAGAAATAACCCTGCCATTATATGGTCAATTAATCTGTGGCAAAAGAGTCAAGAATATGCAATGGGAAAAACATAATCTCTTCAATAAATGGTGCCAGGAAAACTGTACAGCTATATGCAAAAAATTGAAACTGGACCACTTTCTTCACTGTACACAAAAACAAACTCAAAATGGATAAAGACCTAAATGTGAAACCTGAAACTATAAAACTAGAAAAAAAAATAGGTGGTAATCTCTTTGACATCAGCTTTAGCAACAGTTTTTTAAATAAGCCTATTCAAGCAAGGGAAACAAAATTAAAAATAAACTGTTGGCACTCCATCAAAATAAAAGACTTTTGCACAGCCAAGGGAACCATCAACAAAAAGTCAACCTGCTAAATGGGAGAAGATACTTATAAATGACATATCCAATAAAAGATTAGTAACCAAACTCTATAAAGAACCTACACAACTCAACACCAAAAACCCAAGTAATCCAATTTAAAAATGGGCAGAGGACCTCAATATATATTTTCCAAAAAAGACATACAGATTTTTAAAAAAAAGACATTCAGATGGCCAACAGACAAATCACTCAGATGCTCAACATCACTAATCATTAGGGAAATGCAAATCCCAACCACCATGAGATATCACCTCATACCTGTCAGAATGGCTTGAATCAAAAAGACAAGAAATAACAAGTGTTGGCAAGGATCTGGAAGAAAAGCAACCCTCGTGCACTATCGGTGGGGATGTAAATCGGTACCGCCACTGTGAAAAACAATATGGAATTTCCTCAAAAAATTAAAAATTGTAATACCATATGAACCAGTAATTCCACTACTGGGTATTTACCCAAAGAAAATGAAAAGATTTATCCCCTATGCTTATTGCAGCATTATTTACAATAGCTGAGATATGGAGGCAACCCAAGTGTTCAACAATAGAGGAATGGATAAAGAAGATGTATTCCATACATACAATAGAATATTACTCAGCCATAAAAAATAATGAGATCTTGCTATTTGTGACAATATAGATGGAACTAGAGGGTGTTATGTCAAGTGAAATAAGTCAGAGAGAGACAAATACCATATGATTTTACCTATATGTGGAATCTAAAAAACACATGAATAAGCAAACAACCAAAAATCAGAAATAGGTCTCTAAATACAGAGAACTGGTGGTTGTCAGAGGTGAGTAGGTAGGGATGTGGGCAAAAATGGGTGAAGGGAAGTGGGAGATGCAAGATTTCAGTTATAGATGGAATAACTCATGGGGATAAAACTACAGTATTGGGAATATGGTCAATGGGATTGTAATAACATTACATGGTGATACATGGTAGCTACATTTGCGGTGAGCATAACATAACACATAAGCTTGTAAGATTGTCAAATCATTATGTGGTACACCTAAATTAATGTAACATATGTCAACTACAGTTCAGTAAGAAATAAAAATGTAAAAGTAATAATAAAATAAACATTTAAAAGTTGGCTCAACCATAGTAGGTAAAATGAAGTGGTTTGTTTTAGGTATAGCAGAACCATGAGTATTTGAAGTGGTACTAAAATGTCTAGGTGGGGACTTTGAGGTACAATCCTATCTTGGTTTCTGTCCTCAAGCTTAGAGCTACCAACGGGGTACAGTTGAAAGACCAATGCTCAGGGGTCTTGAAACCCAGCTTCTAAAATTATTTTGATTATGGAGCCTAAAACTCTATGAAGAAACACGTCCCACTGTTTCCAAAAGTTGTAAAAATGCTATGAGCTAATTAAAAGCAATCTGAGGAGTTTCAGAGGCAAGGTGGGTTGGTCATGGGGGGTAGGGAAGGGGAAAATGAGACAAGAAGTGACCGGGGAGGGAAATAAACCATAAGAGACTCTTAATCTCAGGAAACAAACTGAGGGATATTAGGGGGTGGGGGAGGAGGGATAGGATGGCTGGTGATGGACACTGGGGAGGGCATTGCTATGGTGAGTGCTGTGAAATGTGTAAGAATGGTGAGTCACAGACCTGTACCCCTTGGGAAAATAATACATTATATATTAATAAAAAAATTTTTAAAAACCCACATACTAATATGTTGACAAAATAAAAATAAATACATAAACAAAATAAATAAAAGAAATCTGAAAAGCTCCTAACCTTTATTGTAAAGGGGATACCCTGACTTTGATTCAGGCCATGCATTTGTGCAAAGTTCTTAATCTTTCTGATCACAGGGCAACTTGTGAGAGGAACATCTTTACTTGGAGAGATCACAAGAATCTCAATTCACCTTTGGCATCTCCAATTCCTGCTGCTTTGCTTCGCTTCTTTCCTTTCCCTTCCCTTTTCTTTCCTTCTTTCCTTCTTTCTTCCTTCCTTTCTTTCTTTCTTTCGTAGGCTCGACACGCAGCATAGAGCCCAGCACAGGGCTTGAACTCAATACCCTGAGATCAAGACCTGAGCAGAAATCAAAAGTTGGACGCTTAACCAACTGAGCTACCCAAGCACCCCTATCTGGTGATTTTTTTTATTTCAATACATTCCTCTGTTATTCCTATTTTAAGACTTGCAGAGATTACTGCAATGGCCTCATTCACTCAAGAGGTATGTAATGAATTCTATCAACAATTCTCAAAATGTTAAAATGCCCATATAACTAGCACATATGAAACCTCTAGTTAGTTTGTTAATAAGATAATCAGCAGAATAATACTTAAAATAAGAATTTTTTAAATGAGATTTATGTTGTCAATGAGAAGGAGAATGCTGAAATAAGATAGTTGATTCGAATACAAAGCTAGATAATTTTTGAGAAGGTGAAGCAAAAAAACAGTTTTAAGATATCTGAGCCCTAATCAATTATGAATCAGTGCTGTCAAATATAAGCCCCCTTATGTAATTTAATTTTTCTAGCAGTCACATTGAAAAGGTGAAGTTAATAACATATTCAATCTAATATATCCAAAATACTTCAAAATGTAGTCTTTAAAAATTTATTTTTTTAACTAAATCTTAAAAATCTATCATGTGTTATAGAACTCATCTCAATTTATACTAACCACAATTCAAATGTTCAATAGCCATATATGTCTAATGGCTATCATTCTGACACAACTCAACATAACATTAAAAGTTTGCAAAGTCTAGGGGTGCCTGACTAACTCAGTTAAGTGTCTGACCTCAGCTCAAGTCATGATCTCAGGGTCCTGGGATGGAGCCATGTTGGGCTCCACACTCAGTGGGGAATCTGCTTCTCCCTCTCCCTCTGCCCCTATCCCCACTTGTGCTTACTCACTCTCAAATAAATAAAATCTAAGAAAAAAGAAAAAGTTTGCACAGACTTAAGACAATTCTCCCAAATTGATTCTAGATGCTTATATTCCAAAAGTGCACAAAATAGAGCTTACATTCCAGCATGGAGACAGATAATCAATGATAAATTTAAAATCTAATATGCTGGGGTGCCTGGGTGGCTCTGTCAGTTAAAGCATCTGCCTTCGGTTCAGGTCATGATCTCTGGGTCCTGTGATCAAGCCCCACATTGGGTTCCCGTTCAGTGGGGAATCTGCCTCTTCCTCTCCCTCTGCCTCCCCACTCATGCTTGCTTGCTCTCTCTCTAATAAATAAGTAAATCTTTTTTAAAAAATCGAATATGCTAGGGAAAATACAGGTTGCAAACAGAGTAACCAGAGTCAGCCTCATTTAAAAGGTGAAGTTCTGAGCAAAGACTTGAAGGAGGTAAGAAAGATAAGATTGTAAGTAAGTACAAGTAAGAGGTAAGTAAGATTGTAGAGGGGAAGAATGTTTTAGAAAGAAGGAACAGCTACAGCAAAGACTCTGAGCCGTAAGTATGCCTGATATGTTCAAGATAAAGCAAGACTTGAAAATGACTGGAACAGAGTGAGTGGTAGGAAAGTAATAGGAGCTAAGGTGGGAGACATAAGAGGGGCCAAATCATGCCCAGCTGAGGTTCTCAATCTTGCTGCCCTTGGCATCAACCAGGGAACTTTAGAAAGTACGGATGTCTGGGTCTCAGTCCCTACAGAATGTGTCTCCAGATTCCTATTTCCCACTGGACACAAACTAGTTGAATGGATTTATGGATGGAAGGTTTTATTAAGTAATGGATCTCCCACATAGTCTTTCAGTAAATTGATGTTCCTGGAAGGTATACCTTCTTTACTACATGAATGAGAGTAACCCATGACATTTTGCCACCAGTACCCAAGTTTGAGAATGACAGGTCAAGTGAGACATAATCTGGTATTTGCAGTTAAATGCAGCAGGGTTGCCATGAGACTCCACTTATTCAACTACAAATTTGGATCTGCATCAGTGCAGAACTCAGAAAGTCTTGTGAAGATTACATGAAGTAAAGCATACCTACAATAGTCAACACTCAATAAGTAGTGGCTACTGTAAACATGTTTGAAACAAAAGATCCATGTTTGAGGACGCCTGGGTGGCTCAGTTGGTTGGACGACTGCCTTCGGCTCAGGTCGTGATCCTGGAGACCCGCATCGGGCTCCCGGCTCCGCGGGGAGTCTGCTTCTCCCTCTGACCTTCTCCTCGCTCATGCTCTCTCACTGCCTCTCTCTCAAATAAATAAATAAAATCTTAAAAAAAAAAAAAGATCCATGTTTGAAACAAAAGATCCATATTAGAAAATGGAGTTTTCAGAATATGGATTAACAGAGTGGAATGCAAAATAGGAGGATGAGGAGACTAAAGGTCACTGTCAACGCCAGGGGATCTGCGTGAGATGTCAGAAGAGCCTGGAGGATGGGTGCTCTCTGAACACTCCCTCCTTTTCAGCATATTATCCTCTTTCTGTCTGCAATGCCCTTGGAGATGAGCAATCCTCAAGCAGCTGCAAAGATGGTGACACAGGAGGCTCCTGAACTCCCTTCTTCCCCAAACTCACCAAATGTACAGCTAGACATGGAGCAATTTCCTTTCAAAGAAATCCAGAAACTAGCCAACCAACTCCTACACGTTGGGTGAACAAAAAATCCTACATCAATAGGTAAGAAAGGGAGTCAAACCTCACCATAAACCCCACACCTAGCAGGAGATACATAAAATCATGAGGGAACTCAACTCCCACTTTCTTTCTAAGGAGAAATGGGTTTGGACCCCCGTATCTACAGACAAAATTTTTAGGACTCCCCCTTGAGAGTCAGGCCCCAAAATGCCTAACTCTGAGAGCCAGTGAGGGCTCACATCCATGAGACACACAAGACTACATCAAACAAAGAAGAAATTCTTTTTTTTTTTAAGATTTTACCCATTTATTTGATAGAGTGAGATCACAAGTAGGCAGAGAGGCAGGCAGAGAGAGGGAGAGAAGGAAGCAGGCTCCACGCTGAGCAGAGAGCCCAACGCGGGGCTCGATCCCAGGACCCTGGGATCATGACCGGAGCCGAAGGCAGAGGCTAAACCACTGAGCCACCCAGGTGCCCCACAAAGAAGAAATTCTTAACAGGTGCAGGAGTACTCATGCAGCTATCCCCCAGGCCTTAGCACAAAGGGAGCAGGAAAAATCACTCATCACCCAGTCTTTCTCTGAAAGGGGTCTATTTGCATACTTTAAAAGCTGCTACAGAGGCACCTGGGTGGCTCAGTGGATTAAAGCCTCTGCCTTCGGCTCAGGTCATGATCCTGGGATCGAGCCCCGAGTTGGGCTCTCTCTCTGCCTGCTTCTCTGCCTACTTGTGATCTCTCTCTCTGTCTGTCAAATAAATAAATAAAATCTTTAAAAAAAATAAAATAAAAGCTGCTACTAAGGGTCAGGCTTCCCTCCCCCCACCGTTCAGGCTTTTAATTTAGCACATATATAAGAGTTACTGTGATCCTCTCCAGAGGCTAGGGAAATCAGCAGACACCTCCTCTTCCCCTTTCCCTGTAGCTCACTATAAGCCAGTATCTTCCCGAAATGAGCTTGTATATAGGTCAGTTAGGTCCAGTACCTCCCCAAATGGTTCTGGTAGTGTCATAGCCAGTAACCAATCTGGCTGGGTCTGGTGCCCCCAAAAAGAAGCACCATTGCTGTCATACCTAGTGGGCAGCCTTGGCTGGGACAGGCACCCCAATATTTCCCCCAAAGAGGCTCTCACCTGGGGGGGTTAGGCGAGGTAAACCACATATCACTAGTGTCTCCATAACAGTCATGGCTAAGTCTTGCAGTTAGCCACCTAGCAATCGTGGCCCAGCCACAACAGGAGGGCACATGCAGCCCACACAAGGGACACCCCTGGAACTCCTGGCCTTGGTGAGTAGGAGAGATTATGCTTCTGGGCCCCAAAAGATGCCATCTATCTAAGCCCACAACTTCAAGACCAGGAGACATGGTTGATCTACCCTCTACAGTAAAACAAACACAGAAAGTCAGGCAAAATGAGGAAACAGAGGAATGTGTTCAAAATGAAGAACAGGACAAAACCACAGAAAAAGAAGTAAATGAAATGGAAATAAGCAATCTACATGACAGATTTCCAATTAATAGTCATATATATGCTCAGCACACTTGGGAGAAGAATGAAAGAACACAGTGAGAACTTGAACAAAGAGATAGAAAATATAAAAAAGAAGCAATCAGAGCTGAAGAGTACAACTACTGAAATGAAGAATATAAAAGAGGGTAATAAAACAGAATAATAGAAATCAAACAAGCTGAATAGCTAAAAGAAAAAAAATACAAAAGACACTTAATAAGGTAGCAGCTGGTTTCTCAGCAGAAACTTTGCAGGCCAGAAGAGAAAAACAGCATATATTCAAAGAGCTGAAAGGAAAAAACCCTAAAAAACAAGAATATTCTACCTGGCAAGGTTATCTTTCAGAACTGAAGAAGATATCAAGAATTTCCCAGGCAAACAAAAGTTAAAGTTCATTACCACTAAATTGGCCATACAAGAAAAATTATACAGATGATCTTTTCAAGAGGAAAGGATAGGCTATAACTTAGAAGAAAATTATGAAAGGAAAAAATTTCACAGATAAAAATAAACATATAAAAGTGATGCCTAGTTGGTTCAGTGGGAAGAACACATGACTCTCGATCTCAAGGTCATGAGTTCAAGCCCTACACTGGGTGTAGAGATTACAAAATAAATAAAACTAAGTAAATAAACACATAGCAAAGGTAGTAGATCAACCACTTACAAAGCTAGTATAAGGTCAAAAGACAAAAGTAGTAAATTCGATTATACCTAAAAATATTAGTTAAGGCATTCACAAAATAAATAGATGTAAAAATATGACATTATATACATAACAAAACATGGAAGGGGGAGGTAAAACATTCTGCTTTTGGAATTTTTTTTAATGTAAGAGGTCATTGACTTATTATAGATGACTATATATTTAGGATGTTATATATGAACCTCACAGTAACCACAAACCAAAAAGTTATAATAGATATGCAAAAAAAAAAAAAAAAAAGAAAGTCTAGGAACACCAAAGGAGTCATCAATCATAAGAGAGCAAGAAAATAGGAAAAGACAAGAAATGCATAAGCAATCAAAACAATTAACAAAATAGCAAAAAGTACATACCTACTAATAATTACTTTAAATGGAAATGGTCTAAATCCTCCCATCAAAAACATAGGGGAATGGAATGATTAAAAAAAAAACAAGACTCATCTATATGTTACCTAAAAAGACTCAGTTCAGATTTAAAGATACATACACACTGAAAATGAAGGGATGGAAAAAGATATTCCATTCAAATAGAAGGAAAAAACTGGTAGCAATATTAATATCAGATATAATAGAGTTCAAAACCAAGACTGTAACAAGAGACAAAGAAGGGCATTATATAGTGATAAAGGAATCAACCCAACAAGAGGATATAACAATTATAAATATCTATGCACCATATATAGGACCACCTAAATATATAAAGCAAATATTAACAGTCATAAAGGGAAACACTGATATTAATACAATAATGGTACTTTAACACCATACTTACATCAATGGATAAGGTCATCCAGACAGGAAATAAGGAAATAGTAGCCTTGAACAACATACTAGACCAGATGGACTTGAGACTAGACCAGATGGACTCAAAACATTTCAGCCAAAAATAGCAGACTACACATTCTTTTCAAGTGCACCTGGAACATTCTCCCAAATAGATCACATGTTAGGTTCCAAGCTCAGCAGGGAGTCTGTTTTTCCCCCTCCCTCTGCCTCTTCCCCCCACCCGCCCCCTGCTCATGCTCACATGTGGTCTCTCTCTCAAATAAATAAAATCTTTAAAAAAAAAGAGGGAATGTTATAAACACCTACATTAGGAAAAAAAAAGTCGCAACCTAACTTTACCTTTCATGGAACTAGAAAAAGAGGAAAAAAAAATAAGTCCACAGTTAGTAGAAGAAAGGAAATATCAACTAGAAATGGAAATCAATGAAATGGAGATTCAAAAAACAATAAAGAAGGACAACGAAACTAAGAGATAGGTTTTTCAAAAAAGTTTTTATTTAAATTCCAGGAAGTTAACATACAGTGCAATATTAGTTTCAGGTGTACAATATAGTGATTCAACACTTTCAAACAACACCTAGGGCTCATCACGAAAACTACACTCCTTAACCCCATCACTCATTTAACCCATCCCCATACTGACCTCCCTTCTGAAAGCCATCAGTTTGTTCTCTATAGTTAGAAGTCCATTTCTTGGTTTGCCTCCCTCTCTTTCTCTTTTTTTCCCCCCTTTGCTCATTTGTTTTGTTTCTTATATTCCACATTTGAGTGAAATCATGTGGTATCTGTCTTTCTTTGACTGACTTATAAGTTCACTTAAGAGCTGGTTTTAAAAAAAAAGATAGACTTGGGGCACCTGGGTGGCTCAGTGGGTTAAGCCTCTGCCTTCGGCTCAGGTCGTGGTCTCAGGGTCCTGTGATCAAGCCCCGAATCGGGCTCTCTGCTCAGCAGGGAGCCTGCTTCCCTTCCTCTCTCTCTGCCTACTTGTGATCTCTGTCAAATAAAAAAAAAATCTTTAAAAAATTTTAAAAAGATAGACTTTAGTCTTTCTTTAGATTAAATAATGAAGAGAAAACTAAGAAAGATATATTAGAAATGAAAGGAGAGACATTACAATTGATAATGCAGAAATACAAAGGATCATTAGAGACTACTATGATCCACTAGGAGTGGATAAATTCCTACAACCTACCAAGATTGAATCATGAAGAAATAGAAAATATAAACTGATTAAGGGTTTGAATCAGTAATCAAAAACCACCCAGGAAAGAAAGAAAAGCCCAGGGCCAGATGGATTCACTGGTGAATTCCACCGAACATTTAAAGAAGAGCTGGTATCAATCTTCCTCAATCTTCCCAAGTGTAGAAGAGGAGAGCACTTTCAAATTCAGTTTATGAGGCCAGTAGATTTATTTTTATAAATATTTTATAAATCAATACCCAAAACAGACAAAGACATTACAAGAAAAATAATTTACAGGACAATATCAATGATGAATTTAGATGCAAAAATCCCCAACAAAATATTAGCAAACCAAATACAATGACACATTAAGAGGATCATATATCATGACCAAGTGAGGTTTATTCCAAAGGATGGTTCAAACTCTGCAAATCAATCAATGTGATATATTACATTCACAAAAGGATAAAAATCATATAATCGTCTCAGTGGATACAGAAATATCATTTAACAAAATTCAATATCCTTTCATGGTAAAAAACTCCCAATGAAATGGGTATAGAAGTAATATACCTCAACATAATATAGGCCATATGTGACAAGCCCATAGCTAACAAACTCAGTGGTGAAAAGGTTAAAGCATTGCCTCTAAAATCAGGAAGGATACACAATGTTCATTATTGACACTTTTATAGAAAATAGAATTGGAAGTCCTAGCCAGAGCAATCAGGAAAAAAATAAAAGGCATCCAAATCAGAAAGGAAGACATAAAACTGTCTCTATCTGCAAATGCAATTATATATAGGAGACCTTAAAGACTCCACCAAAAAACTGTTGGAATAAATTCAGTAAAGTTGAAGGATATAAAATCAATATGCAAAAATCAGTTTCTATACACTATTGGGCTATCACAAAGAGAAATTAATAAAACAATCCCATGTGCAATAGCATCCAAAAGAATAAAATGCTTAGCACTAAATTTAGTGGAGGAAGGATGTCTGGCTGGCTCAGTTAGTACAGCATGCAACTCTTCACCTTAGGGTTGTGAGTTTGAGCCCCCTGTTGGGTGTAGAGATTACTTTAAAAACGAAATAAGATCTTAAGAAAATAAAAATAAATCTAACCAAGGAAGTGAAAGACGTGTACACTAAAAATTATAAGATGCTGATGAAAGAAATTGAAGACAAATACACGGAAAGCTATTCAATGCTCATAAGTTAGAAGAATTAGTATTAAAATGTCTCTAATACCCAAAGCCATCCATAGATTCAATGTAGTCCTTATTGAAATTTCCATGGAGAATGTCTGGGTGGCTCAGTCAGTTAAGTGTCTGACTTCAAGCTCAGGTCATGATCTCAGGGTCCTGGGATAGAGCCCAAGTTGGACTCTGTGTTCATGGGGAGTCTTCTCCCTCTACTCCTCTGCTGGCTTGTGCTTGCATGCTATCTCTCTCTAATAAATACATAAATAATCTTAAAAACAATAAAGTTCCCATGGCATTTTTCACAAAAATAGAGCAAATAATTCTAAAAAGTATAGCATGAAGACCCAAATAGCCAAAGCAATCTTGAGGAAAAAGAACAAAGCTGAAGGCATCATGCTTCCTGATATGAAACTATATTAAAAAGCTATAGTAATTAAAACAGTATGGTACTGGCATATAAAAAAAACCACATAGATTAATAAAACAGAATAGAGCCCAGAAATAAATCTACATATATATGGTCAATTAACTTATTACCAAGGAGCCAAGAACATACAATGGGAAAAGAATGGTCTCTTCGATAAATGGTTTTGGGTAAGTGGGTAGCCACATGCAAAAGAACAAAAATAAACCCCTATCCTATGCCATACATAAAAATGAACTCAAACTGGATCAACTCAAAAGACATGAATTTAAGACCTGAAACCAATAAACTTCTACAAGAAAACACAGGAGATAATTTCCTTGACAACTTCCTATGACTTTTTTAGTTTTTATTTTTATTTGAGAGAGAAAGAACATGAGAAGGGGAAGGGTCAGAGGGAGAAGCAGACTCTCTGCCGAGCAGGGACCCCCATGCAGAACCCAACCCCAGGACTCCAGGATCATGACCTGAGCCGAAGGCAGTCGCTTAACCAACTGAGCCACCCAGGTGTCCCAATGCCAGACTTTTAAAATTTGATACCAAAAACAAAGATAGTAAAGGGAAAACAAACAAGTGGACTATGACAAACTAAAAAGCTTTTGTACAACAAAGGAAACCATCAATGAAATGAAAAGGCCATATAAAGAATGGGAGAAAATATTTGGAAATCCATATATTTGATAAAGGATTAATATCCAAAATATACAAATAAATTCTACAACTAAATAGCAAAACAAATAATCCAGTTAAAAAAAATTAACAGAGAAACTGAATAGATGTTTTCTCAAAGACAACATCCAAAGGCCAACGGGTACATGGGTACATAAATAGGTACTTAACATCCCTACTTAGCAGAGAAATGAAAATCAGAACCACAGTGAGATATCACCTCACACCTGTTACAATGGCTGTCATCAAAAAGACAACAGATAACAAGCATCATGAGGATGTGGAGGCAAGTGCACAGCTGGTGGGATTGTAAATCGGTATAACCATTATGGAAAACATTATAGAGGATCCTCAAGAAGTTAAAAATAGAATTACAAGATGATCTAGTAATCCCACTTCTGGGTATATATCCAAAGGAAATGCAAACAAAGGAAGAGATAAGCTGTACACTTAGGTTTATTGCAGTAGTTACAATAGGCAAGATATGCAAACAACCTCAGTGTCCATCGATGAGTGAATAAAGAAAATATGGTCTCTTTCTCTCTTCCCCCTTCTCCCTCTCCACCTCCACCCCACACATACACTGGAATATTATTCCATCATGAGAAAGAAGGAAATCCTGCCTTTTGTGACAACATGGATGGAACTTGAGAGAATAATGCTGAGATAAATCAGACAGAAAAAAGACAAATACTGTATGGTAACACTTATATGTAGAATCTAAAAATCTAAACTTGGGGTGCCTGGGTGGTTCAGTGGTTGAGCCTCTGCCTTCAGCTCAGGTCATGATCCCAGGGTCCTGGGATCGAGCCCTGCATGGGCCTCTCTGCTCAGGGGGGAGCCTGCTTCCCTCTCTCTCTCTGCCTGCCTCTCTGCCTACTTGTGATCTCTGTCAAATAAATAAATAAAATCTTAAAAAAATAAAAATAAAAATAAAAAGCTAAACTCATCAAAATATAGAAAAAAATTAGAGTAAAATGTTGGTTACCAGTGGCAGGGGGATGGTGGGAACGGGGAGATGTTGGTCAGAGTATTAACTTCCAGTTACAGTGAATAAGTTCTGGGGATCTAATGTATAGCATGATTATTATAATTAATAATACCAACTTATACACTTGGAAATTGTTAAGAGCTTAAATGTATTCACTACGAAAAAGAAATGGTAATTATGTGATGAGGTGGCATTGTTAGCTTATCCTATTGCGGTGATCATTTTGCAACACATAAGTGTAACAAATTAACAAACGTACAACTTAAACTTATATAATGTTATATGTCAATTATATCTCAAACCTTGGGGGGAGGGGAGATAAAGGAAATAAAATGAAATAATTGTATCACTTTTCCACCATCTTAGAAAGGAATTCCAGTTTCAAGACATCTATTAAGGATCTTCTTCCAAACAATTAAACCATATAGTGCCAAATAACTGGAAATAATCACAAACTCTTAGAAGTCAGAAGGGCTCCTCAATAGTCATCAGTGAGGGTCCTAATTGAAAAGCAGATGAACACCTGCACCATTTAGAATCATTCCACCTGTTAAAATTCTAAGGTGGTATGACCTGTTGGTTATCATAATACAATTAACTAAGCAGCATTTTACAAGTCTCTTATCACATTATGTCTTATGAAACCACAGAAAATTAGACCCACTGCTCTAAAGACCCCTGACTTCACAATCAGGCACACCTGGGTTTAAAGCCCAGTTCTGTCACTCATGTCCTGGGCAAACCTTTTCTCTTTTCTGAATCTCAATTTCTTAATCTATAAAGTTGGGTAGCAATACCTACATCTCATGAGTTTGTGAGCATACGCTATGAAAGCAACAGGCATCAAACCAGGCCAACAGCTGGTAACTAGAAAGTATTAGTAAGTATGTAATTATATCCTTTTATACATTTCTCCTTTTTTCATTATTTTTATATTATCAGAACAAGTAATTAAATTTTTAGAAGTCCTTTAAGTCCCTCCTATAAAAACAATTTTTAAAAAGATTTTTATTTATTTATTTGACAGACAGAGATCACAGTAGGCAGAGAGGCAGACAGAAAGAGAGAGAGAGGAGGAAGCAGGCTCCCTGCTGAGCAGAGAGCCAGACTGCGGGGCTCAATCCCAGGACCCTGAGATTATGACCTGAGCTGAAGGCAGAGGCTTTAACCCACTGAGCCACACAGGCGCCCCTATAAAAACAATTTTTAAAATTTCGCTCTTGGGCGCCTGGGTGGCTCAGTCATTAAGCATCTGCCTTTGGCTCGGGTCATGATCCCAGGGTCCTGGGATGGAGTCCTGCATTGGGCTGTCTCCTTAGTGGGGAACCTGCTTCTCCAACTCCTACTCCCCCTGCTTATATTCCCTCTCTCTCTCTGTCAAATAAATATTTTTTAAAATTTTCGTGCTTATAAAATTTGGAAGCCAAAAGGCAAACACAGACAAGCAGCCACATTCCATAAAAATGGGAAGTACATGACCCCCCCACCCCCCGCCCCGCCACCAAAAGGTGGAGTTAGGATCCCAGGGCAGTAGTGTATGAATGGTCCATTTTGAAAATAAGGAACCATTTTTGACTATTTTTCTTGCCCTATAGTCTTATTTTGATGCTGTTTCCTCTAAGTATTCTTACATTATGGTCAACCAACAATTCAACATTGGAACCTTTAAAGTTGTCGAGGGGACAGGGTGGTTTGTGTTTCAAGAACATACTCCCAGGAGCATCTGTTGCCTGTTCTGCATTCCACCTGCTTTTCTCCCAGTTGTGCTTCAGCCCCCAGTGCAGATGTTTAGGCCAGCTAGGCAGCTAATGGAAATGAGTGAAATGGCCAGGGTGAGAATGGACAGTGGTGGACTGGATAAATGGAGGGGGGATGGGAGGACAGTGTGTGTTAAAATCTCATCAATTGCTGGTTCAGAAAAGAAGATCTGGCATGGATGCCGGGGTGGCTTTGTTGTTAAGTGTCTGCCTTCGGCTCAGGTTATGATCCCAGGGTCCGGGGACTGAGCCCCACATTGAGAAGCCTGCTTCGCCCTCTCTCACTCCCCCTGCTTGTGTTCCCTCTTTTGCTGCTTCTCTATCAGATAAATAAATAAAATCTAAAAAAATAAAAAAATAAAAAAAGATCTGGCATGGCTGGGGTTTATCACGAAAAGTAGGGAATCCCTATTCTTATGTGGACACTAGGATTTTTAAATGCAATATATGATTCAAAATTGTTTTTTTTTAATATTTTATTTATTTATTTGAGACAGAGACAGTGAGAGAGAGCATGAGCAAGGAGAAGGTCAGAGGGAGAAGCAGACTCCCTGTGAGCCGGGAGCCCGATGCGGGACTCGATCCCGGGACTCCAGGATCATGACCTGAGCTGAAGGCAGTCGCTCAACCAACTGAGCCACCCAGGCGCCCTCAAAATTGTTTTCAATATTATACTGGCCACACATCTGCAGAGAGATGTAGCCCATTAGCCTCAGGTTGGTGGATTTTTTGAGCCAAGTGTGAAGACTATAAGGGAAGCAATTTTGTATGACTAAAGCAAGTCTCCCTCAGCTCTTTTCTCACTCACTGCTTCAGAGACCATAGCCTGGCTGCTTCCTCTTTAAAGAGCATGGTCTTAATTTTTCCCAAAGTTTTTATTTGATTTTCCAGGTCCACAGGGAGAATTTTGACTCGACCCAATGCTTCAGGTTATGTCCTCCTGACACCTTGTGTGATAGCTGTTGTATAGGCATTGTAGAAGTGTGCATACCACCTAATGGAAACCTCTTCTTAGAAGCAGGGCTAGAAACATTTCAGTCAAGAGACAGAAGTCTCATCCCTTCAAATCCACAACAACCCAACAATGCAGTGATCCTTAAATGTTATGAATGCAAGAGTTATGTGAGAGGCTATGAATCTGTAGGCCTGAAATTTGGACCCAAAATCGGCCTTTTCAACAAGCATTCCTGTGGCTCTGAGGCCTGCAATTCCCAGATGACATTTTCAGATGCCACAATTTAGCCTTATCCTTGGAGTTGCCACTTCGAACACTTGGCCAGCATCTAGAGCCCCAATGGGTGGGAGGAAGAGCCCTCCATGATCAGCTATTATTCATGCTCTAGGACCAATTAGTTCTCAATTGGCCAACAGCTGTTCAGCAGGAAGTTCTCATACAATTCCAGGATGAAATGAAGCTCTCCAAGTTGAGCAAACTGGTACAGTGTTATTTCCACAGGGCATCTGGTCAAAGGCATTTTCGTGTCGCATTCTAATTATTCCAGCTGCTGAAAGTCTCCTCTGTGCTTGGAAAATGAGTGAGAGCCAGTGGATGGGTAATAATATCAAGGGTGATAATTAAAACACCAATGGATTCTCTTTATAAAGTGGGTTTTGACCTAGTGGTTGAGGGCATGGAATTCGAATAAGGGAAAGGTGGATTCCGTATGATCTCTACTTCTAACGAGGAATCATGATGAATGTCTTAACTTCTCCAAGTCTTGGTTCTCTCCTATAGAAACTAGTAAGTCTTCTGGGAGGATTGAATAACATAGAGCAAGCAAGGCACTTAGCATAGTTACTGGCCCATGGTAGCTGCTGTGTATCTATTAGCTGTTGCTCGGGCCAGAAATATTTAGGTTCTTGACCCTGAGCAAGATAGGATTCCAGCTGCCAGGTATATGGACATGAACAAAATAGACACAGTGCCTGCTCTCATAGAGCTACTTTTCTGGTGAGTGCAAGGCAATCAGGATGGTTTCTCCAAAGAAATAAAACTTCTGAAGGTTTTACGATGCATTGTTATCATTAACCAGTTTTTTACTATTAAACTTAAATGGCCAATTGACACAAACAGTTCTGAGACCGTTCTTCCACCACTGATTAAGACTGGGGTGGCAGGTATTGGTGATAATATTCATTTAGCCTTCTGAGCTTTCTGGGCAGACTTGGTGACCTTGCCAGCTCCAGCTGCCTTCTTGTCCACTGCTTTGATGACACCCACAGCAACCGTCTGTCTCATGTCACGAACAGCAAAACGGCCCAGAGGAGGATAGTCAGAGAAGCTCTCAACACACATAGGCATTTCCCCAGAGAAATGGTTCCTCTTCTCTGTTTCCACAATATTTTATTTATACCTCTTCTAGGAAACTTATCACAATATACAGAAATTTGCCTGCTTATATAGCATTCTTTTGACTACTTGACTATGAACTTTTAGAGGACTTGTCTGTGATTTTAGAACTCTTTAGCACAGTGAGTGACTAAGAGGTGGGGTGTGTTAAACTTTTATTGGATTTAGATTCACTGATGGTAAGGATGAAAATGAAAGAACTCATCAAGCCAATGTCTATAGATATTTTTAGAGTGGAATATGAATTCTTATGGTTTTAAAAATCTCATTAGTTTGCCTTAAAAAACAAGGAAGGGAGAATAATTTATCTGCCAGCTCTGTCTCCCAGTTGGCAAAGGTTTAATCCATGGGACATTGATTACCCATCCCTTCTGGGACCACAGCCAGGTTCTCCTGCCTCACCTGCTTTAAAGAAGTCCCAAGGCAGAAGGCTAGAGGCTCTGGTAAGGTTTGTTCTTACAAAGTTGTTCAAAGACCAGAGGTGGTTAGATTGGAACAAATAGCCAGAAGTCCCAGATTCAGGTGATACACTGACATGCTTGCAACAGAGCCCTTCAGTAAATGAGTGGTAAAATACAGGAGAATACTTGATTTGAGATTCTAAATCCCCATAATAATTCTTGGTGTGAAATTCTGCTTTCCAGGAAACAAAAGTGTCACGTTCTTCATGCTGTTTGGAAGCTAATAGCAGGTGAATTTCTTTCCCAAGCCATCCCAAATGTGTTTAGATGGACTCTCCTGAAATAATAGAAAAATGCCATGTTTGCTTTGTTATACAAGTTGTTTGTGAAATGTTGTCCCCTTTCTCACCAAGCCCCCTTATCGTGATGAACACTAAATGAGGTTGTGTGTGTGCACATACATTGCAATCTGGGAAGCGCCACAAATTGAAAACAATAACACAGATTCCTCATGAAGAGGACCTACCATATCAGATGAAGATAATGTTAGCCTTTAATATGAAAATCAATTTCAGCAAGATAAAAGGATACCACACAGCTGAGATTAATTCCCTGGCATAACTATTGCATGTTTTACAAATTTAAAAGTTTGGGGAAATTTCAGCACTGAAGGCTTTCCTTGGTGAGACCCTTCCGCAATATTTTTGAAACTTTGTCACCATCAGTGTTTCCATAAACATATCTTAATATATACAAGTAAAGTATTTTCAATTTGACAAACATTTACTGAACACCAGAGTCTATGCTAGGTGCTAATAGCATATAGTGACACAATCCTTGCAATTATCCCTTCAAAGATTTCAAGGAAGTGGTGAGTGGCATTTGAAGTAAACTTTGAGGAATGAGTGGGATTTTTCTTTGGCAGGTGAACTACAGAGAATAAAGGGAAATGTGTTTCAAGAAGAAAGTCTAGCACAGGCAAAGACAGGGATATACAAATTAGCTTGGTTGATTTGGAAGCTTAAACATAAGGAAGCAAAGGCAAGGAAGCAAAGGCGGGGCACTAGGCAGAGGTCAGGACTAACTACCAAGCTAATAAGCAATCTTGCAGAACATTCTACAAGTTCTTGGCTCAAGAGCAACTGAGAATTTCTCCTTCCTCAGCATAGTCTTCTCTATCTCCCTATGTTCACTGACAAATATAGGCTCTCAACAATCTTTTGTACTTTTAGCTTTAATCAGGTCATGTGGGATCTTTATACCTCAACAAACCAGAGAAAGACATTTCCAGACAATAACAAGTTTGCTTATGGAGTACGACCGATTTGTATAAGACCTCTGGTTCCAGATGTTTATTTATGAGCTTTACTGCCAGAAACACTACATTGCCCCATCATGCCTTCCATGTCTCTGAAAGCCTGGATATATAGGAAGAACACTGGGCCCTGGAAAATCATTTAGAATAAAAAGAACCAGAGGATTCCAATGTCTTCAGATTTTTCTCTGGGTTGCTGAAAGAAGCATTCATGATCAAGAGTATTGGCAAAAGGGGTAGGTCCCTGGCAGTAGGGAATGAAGAGCAGCCATATGAACAATTAGTTTTCCTGGAATTTTTTGTGCATCTTGAGCAGGGCAGAATGTCTTTGTAATGACTCAATAGTGACAAATGATTAAGAGCTTAGGCACAGTTACTTTAGCTCTTAAGAGAATAACAAAATAACAACACAACAACAACAACAACAACAATGTATTGCCCACTTAATGATAGCAACATATTTAGGATGGCTAGAATTTGTAGAACACTATCTATGGGCCAGACTCTTTATCAAGCATGTCACATGAATTATCTCATTTATTCCTTTCAACATCTCTATGAGGTAAATTTTGTTAATATTACCTCATGAATTGATGTGGAAACTGAGTATGGCTTAGACTCTAATGGTCTAAGTGAAGATTTCATTTGTTCTTCTACATTTCACAACTCAACTGTAGCTAGGAGAGACCATGTAACTAGTTCTGGACAATGGACTCTGAGCAGAAATGAGGCACAGTTCTTCAGAATTGAGCCAGTGAAAATCCCATATGTGCTCCTTCCCCATTCCCCCTCTTCCCCTGAGCTTGAGTGATTAAGGAGGGTAGGAGTGCCACAGAAGCTACTGGCTATTGTAACCTCCCTCACACTGGTCCCGAGTGACTATGGGGAACAGAGCCTTCTCATAGACCTGGGATATATATGTCCCAAGAGGAAGAGATACACCTTTGTTGTGTTAAGACACTGAGATTTCAGTGTTAATTCATCACTGCTGCATAATCTGACCTATCCTGATAATAAAACAGCGAGGCCCTAAGAAGTTTAGTAATGTACCCTAAGTAATAACTCTAGTTAAATGAATGAGTTAAAACCAGAACCAAAATCCTTGTTCCCAGGCAAGTCTTTCTGCTGTACAAATTCAAATCTGACTGCAGTAAGGGCCATAGTTTCTATTGCATCATTCACCAAGTGTGTAGCAATGACTCCAAAAGCCTATCTATGAAAGACCCAACCCATATGGGATGTCTTTCAAAAGCAGTTAATAGATTAGCTCTGACAAGGAAGGCTGGTTTGAGGCAGATGTGAAGACTGAATTCCCAAGCAGACCCTGCATGTGACAAAGCTGAAAGGTCACAAAAATCAGTCCAAGCAGAGCTATTGCCTAATAGCCTCACAATGTGACATGACTTTATCATAGCTGAAGGCCTGGTCCTCAGGCTTACCCAATTTGGTCAGCAAACCTGACAGATTCATTGCTCTGGTTCCAACTTGGAGTATCCAACCCACAGAACACTTAAGCCAGGAATCTAATTTGTCTATTTGTAATAAGAAATATGACTATCATATGACTCAAAATGATTGTGTTGTCTTAATTAGTTAGTGCATATTCACAGCTGACACAGTTGATCACTCATTCATCCTTGAAACATATTCTTGACCTGGCTTCTGGGATCTCTCACTCTCCCTCTCTTGGCTGTTTGTTGTTTTTTGTTTTTTCCTACCTCACTAGAAGCTCATTCTCAGGTTCCTTTGTTGATTCCTCTTCACCTCCCTAGCCTTAACAGTGGATGCCCCGAGGCTCAGCTCTTTGAACTTCTCTTTTCTTTTCTGCACATTCCCCTGGTAATTTCTTCCAGTCTCCTGGCTTTAAATTGCATCCACATGCTGATGACTCTCAACTCCTATCTCCAGCTCTAACTTTAATCTTTAACCCTTGGCTGCCTCTTTAATACCTCTATTGGGTTATCTATTAGACATCTCAAAATGAACAAGTCCAGAGCTGTTCTCCTGATCTTCACCTACAAATGAGCTCCTCTTGCAACCTCACCATCATAGTCAACAGAATGCTATCATTAACCCACAACCTGGCTACTATGTCTTCAAATTCAAATACTTTTGCCCACCTGCACTGCTATACCGTCCAAGTCACCATCATCTCTTTCCCTGGATCACTGCAATAACTTCTCAAATAGTTTCCCTTTTACCTTGGTCCACTCCCTCTCTCAAACTCTTCCCAACACAGAAGTCAGTGTGATCATATTGAAACCTTTCTTAGGTTGCATGACTCCTTTGTTCAAAACCTTCCAATGGCTTCCCATTTTACTCAGAGTAAATACCACTCATTGTAATGGCCTATAAGTTCCCCTGCAAGTTCCCTTTCCCCCATTACCTCTCTGATCACATTTCCTACTTGCCTTCCCCTTGCTCACTGCACTGTAGTCTCTCTGGCCTTCTTGTTATGGAACAAGCTAGTACCATCACACCTTGGGAATATTTTTTTAAGAGCATTTTTTTTATTTGAGAGAGAGAGAGCGAGAGAGAGAGAGTAGGCATAAGCATGAGCAGAGGATGGGAGAGGGAGAAGCAAACTCCCCACTGAGCAGAGAGCCCAAACTGGGGCTCGACCCCAGGATCCTGGGAACATTACCTGAGCCAAAAGCAAATGCTTAACTTACTGAGCCACACAGATGTCCCATACCTCAAGATTATAATACTGCATACTTCCTTTGCCTGGAATGGTCTTCCCTCATATGTCTCTCCCTCCCTCACCTCTTCAAATCCTTGCTAAACTGTGACCTTCTCAAAGAGGCCTTGCCTGATCACCCTACCAAAACTTGAAACACTTCCAACATTTCTGATGCTCCTTCTCCATTTTATTTTTCTCCATAGCATGTATCCACAACTAAAGTATTATGTAGTGTGTGTGCGCATGTGTGTGTCCACTACAATAAATGTAAGCTTCATGAGCCCTAAAATTATTGTTTCATTAATTCATCTCTATACTCTAAGACTGAACAATGAACCTTCAAACAGTAGGTATTTGGCATTTATCTTGAATGAATGATTATTCTTCAGATCTATACTGCTGAACAATGTTCAGAAAGTTGCATGGGGAATGTGGATTTGAGCAAAAGATGATATCCCAATTCTTTAATGACATCATTTTAAAACAAAAATACACCTGTCATGGGGTTCAAAATGTTCAGACTGTGCAGCCATGGATTGTCCACTGCCAACATAAGCATTCCTCACCTCCATGGCTAATGAAATAATTCTCCTGACAAAATGACCTATATTTTTGTTCAAACATATTATTGTCACCAAAAGCTTGCTATAGTCTAGGAACTATTCTACCTCTTCTTCCTTTATTATTTTTAAATTTTAATTCAATTAGCCAATATATAGTACATCATTAGTTTCAGATGTAGAGTTCAATTATTCATCAATTGCATATAACACCTAGTCCTCATCACATCACATGCCCTCCTTAATGCCCATCACCCAGTTACCCCATTCCCTCACCTGTCTCCCTTCCAGAAACCTTCAGTTTATTTCCTAGAGTTAAGAGTCTCTCATGGTTTGTTGTCTCCCTCTCTGATTTCTTCCCTTTCAGTTTTCCCTCCCTTTCCCTATGATACTTTGCACTGGTTCTTACATTACACATATAAGTGAATCCATATGATAATTTTGCTCAGTATAATACCCCCAGTTCCACCCACATTGATGTAAATGGTAAGACTAGTTCCTTTTTGATGGCTGAGTAATATTCCATATATATATATATATATATATATATATATACACACACACATATATATGTGTGTATATATATATCTCATATCTTCTTTATTCATTCTTCTGTCAATGGACATCTGAGCTCTTTCCACACTTTGGTTATTGTGGACATTGCTGCCATAAACATTGGGGTGCAGGTGCCCCTTCCGATCTCACATTTGTAGCAAGTGGCAGAACTACAAGGGGATCCTCCTCCTTCCCCTGGGAGGAACGGTGTAGATGCACACTGTGGGAGTCTGCAAAGTGTAGAGACTCCAAATGGGGTCATGTGCCTCAGATAAAAACAGTCACAGGCTTAATTAAAACAGAATGTGGCAGAAGCAAATGAGACAAAAGTGATTGAATGCTTTTCCCTGAAAGTACACTGAAGAGTGGGTGGTGGGATCTTTCAGCTCCAGGGTTGGATATCAGGAGACTGCCATTTTCATTCTCATCCTCTAAAGTGGTGTGGAAAGATTTCAGGGAACAGAAGCCACATAGAGCAACCTAGAGCTGCTTACACTGATCCCAGCTCCCTGACCAGGGCAGTGCAATTCCGCCCCAGCAGAAACAACTGAGAATCAGTGCAACAGGCCCCACCCCCAGAAGACCAGCAGGAACACCCAGCTTTACCAATCACACAGAGCTGAAAAACTCCAGGACTAGGGGGAAATAGTGTATAGAATTCAATGCTCTTTCTCATGATTCCTTAGTCTTTCAGGTTAAAATTTCCTTTTTCTTTTGTCTTTTTTTCTTTTTCAATGAGTTTCTTGTTTTATCAACTCTTTTAAGACTTAATTTACATTTTTACATTATTTTTTTTCTTCATTTTTGGCTTCCTTTCATTGTATCCAATTTTATTTTTGTGTGTATGTGTATATATATATACATATATAATGTGTGTATATATACCTGTATATATACACACATTTTTCTTTCTTTATAATTTTGGGGTATGGTGTCTACTAACAGACCAAAATATACCCAGGACCTGGTGTATCACCCTGTTCTGTCCACCTGTTTGATTATATCATCTCCTTTTTCATATTTTTTTCCTTACTTGGTTTCTGATCTCTTCTGATTTATCTAGTGTATATTTTGCTGGGGCCTTGGGTTGATATTTTTGTATTTTGTTCTTTCATCTATACTTCTGCAGACAAAATGACAAGATGGAAAAATTCCCAGAAAGAACAAGACACAGTATTAACTGCCAAATGCTTAATAAATATGCATATTATTAAAATGTCAGAGCTAGAATTCAGAATAATGATTATAAAGATACTAGCTGGGCTTGAAAAAAGCATAGAAGACACTAGAGAACCCCTTTTGGAGAAGTAAAAACTAAAATATAATCAGGTCAAAATAAAAAAGGCTATTAATGAGATGCAATAAAAAGTAGAGACTCTTACTGCTAGGATAAATGAGGCAGAAGAGAGAATCAGTGATATAGAAGATAAAACCATGGAGAGTAAAGAAACTAAGGAAAAGAGAAAAAAAACCTACTGGATCATGAGGGGAGGATTTGAGAGATCAGGGATACCATAATGAAAAACAATATTAGAATAATTGGGCTCCCAGAGAAAGAAGAAAGAGAGAGAGAGAGAGAGAGAGAGAGTGAGAGAGAGGCAGAAGGTATATTTGAGCAAATTATTGCTGAGAACTTCCCCAGTTTGGGGAAGGAAACAGGCATTCAAGTCCAGGAGGCACAGAGAACTCCCCTCAAAATCAGTAAAAATAGATCAACACCCAGACATATAACCATGAAGCTTGCAAATCTCAGAGATAAATAGAAATTCCGAAAACAGATCAGGAAAAGAGATCCTTAACCTACATAAAGTAGAAACATAAGGCTGGCAGCAGACCTATCCACAGAAACCTGGCAGCCCAGAAAGGACTGGCATGATATATTCAGGGTGCTAAATGAAAAAACTATGCAGTCAAGAATATTCTATCCAGGGGCGCCTGGGTGGGTCAGTGGGTTAAAGCCTCTGCCTTTGGCTCAGGTCATGATCCCAGGGTCTTGGGATCGAGCCCCGCATCGGGCTCTCTGCTCCATGGAGAGCCTGCTTCCTCTTCTCTCTCTGCCTGCCTCTCTTCCTACTTGTGATCTCTGTCATCAAATAAATAAATAAATAACTCTTTGGGGGAAAAAAAAAAAAAAAAGGAATACTCTACCCAGCAAGGCTGCCATTCAGAATAGGAGAGATAAAGAGCTTCTGGGACAAACAGAAACTAAAAGAATTTGTGATCAATAAACAAGCCCTATAAGAATTATTAAAGGGGATCCTGTAAGTGAAATGAGAGTCCAAAAGTAACATAGACCAGAAACAGACCAGAAATGGAGACAATATACAGAAACAATGACTTTACAGATAATAAAATGGCACTAAATTCATATCTTTCAATAGTTACTCTGAACGTAAATAGGCTAAATGCTCTAATCAAAAGACACAGGCTATTAGATAGGATAAACAAGCAACACCCCTCCATATGCTGTCTAAAAGAGATTCATTTTAGACCCAAAGATACCTCCAGATTGCAAGTGAGGTGGAACGCCTGGGTGGCTCAGTTGGTTAAGCGGCTGCCTTCGGCTCAGGTCATGATCCCAGCATCCTGGGATCGAGTCCCACATCCGGCTCCTTGCTCGGCAGGGAGCCTGCTTCTCCCTCTGCCTCTGCCTGCCACTCTGTCTGCCTGTGCTCACTCGCTCTCTCTCCCTCTCTCTCTGACAAATAAATAAAATTTTAAAAAAATTTTTAAAAAGGGACACCTGGGTGGCTCAGTTGGTTGGACGACTGCCTTCGGCTCAGGTCATGATCCCAGAGACCCGGGATCGAGTCCCGCATCAGGCTCCCAGCTCCACGGGGAGTCTGCTTCTCCCTCTGACCTTCTCCTCGCTCATGCTCTCTCACTGCCTCTCTCTCAAATAAATAAATAAAATCTTAAAAAAAAAAAAAAAAAAGAAAGTGAGGAGGTGAAGAACCATTTATCAACCTAATGGATGTTGAACACTACACCAAAAACTAATGATATACTATATGTTGGCTAACTGAATATAATAAAAATAAAGATTAAAAAAAATAAAATAAACCTGGCTATTTGTCACAAAAAGAAAGCAAGCTGGGATAGCAATACTTACATCAGGCAAATTATATTTTATTTTATTTTTATTTTTTTTTTTTTTTTGCAAAGTTGGGAGCAGCCAATTATATAAACCAATTAGTAACAAAATTAAAGAAACACTTTGATAATACAATAATAGTAGGGGACTTTAACACCCCAATCACAGCAATGGACAGATCATATAAGCAGATCAACAAGGAAACAAGGGCTTTGAATGACACACTGGACCAGATGGATTTCACAGATATATATATACAGAGAATTCCATCCTAAAACAACAGAATACACATTCTTCTCGAATGCACATGGAATATTCTCCAGAACAGATCACATACTGGGTCACAAATCAGGTCTCAACTGGTACCAGAAAATGGGATTATTTCCACAGTTCACAAGAGGAAATTTGGAAGGAACTCAAACACTTGGCGGTTAAAGAGCCTCCTGATAAAGAATGAATGGGTCAATCAGGAAATTAAAGAAGAATTTTTTTAAAATCATGAAAACACAACTGTTCAAAACCTTTGGGATGCAATAAAGGTGGTCTTAAGAGGGAAGTATATAGCAATATAAGTCTTTCTCAAGAAACTAGAAAAATCTCGAATACACAGGCAAACCTCATGCCTAAAGGAGCTGGAGAAAGAACAGTAAATAAAGCCTAACTGAGCAGGAGAAGAGAATTAGTAAAGATTAGAACAGAAATCAATGAAATAGAAACCCCAAAAAATGGTAGAACAGATCAACAAAACTAGGAACTGCTTCTTCTGTAGAGTCACATTGCATCTTTTTTGTGCTGATTGCATAATTTAACTCTCAAAGAACAATTCCATTTGAAGTACCTAATTTTGCAGTTTTTGAGAACACTACCCCTTTGTGAAGCAGGGAGAGTTCATGATTGAGTCTTTCACCTAGGCTTCATTGATGTAAGCTCTTGTCATACCATCTGACAGAGCTGGTGAGGGGAAACAGGTAAACTAGCACCCTTGTGTAACATGATGTTTTCTTTGGAGTCAAATTGGTGTTTGTACAAATTTCAGCCAACAGAGCATTCGGTCCGATTCTCTGCTCCTATCCTATGCTTTCCTGAAATGGAGGATTATATATACATAGTGTGTGTGTGTGTGTGTGTGTGTGTGTGTGTATTCTCCTTTCTGCCATCATATAAGAATACTCAGATCTCAATCCTGTCTGCCAGTGCCACTGTCTACACTATACTTGCCATCCCATCTCCCTCATATACCTCTGAGTGAAAGATCAGTACACACTGTCTACATTCTCACATTCCATTCTGTCAACAAGTCACTGAGGTCTGACTCCCTCTCTTCTTATACTATGGACACCATTCATCACAAATGCTAAGGTCAACAATTTCATAAGTGCCAAATCCAATGGTTATTTTGAGTCTATCTCTCACTGTATTCTTTTTCTGGATTTAGAGCTATTTTTTAGACGTTCTGAATCCTATTGTCTACTGTGACTCCACACTCCTCTCATTCTCCTCTTATATCCCTATTCTCTTCTCTGTGTTCACTTTACAAATGGTGATCACTATGGTTCCATCCTCAGGTCACTGGTTGTCTTACTCTTAATAAAAACAAAACTAGGGATGCTTGGGTGGCTCAGTTGGTTAAGCATCTGCCTTCAGCTCAGGTTGTGATTCCAGAGGTCTTGGGATTGAGTCCTGCATCGGGCCCCTTGCTCAGTAGGGAGCCTGCGTCTCCCTCTGCTTCCCACTCCCTCTGCTTGTCTCTCTCTATATCAAATATAAATAAAAATATAAATAAAATATAAAATCTTTAAAAAAACAAAGCTAAACAAAATTCAAAAACAGAATTAAAAAAGAAAAAATTCAGATATCGTCAAGCAGCTACTTCATAAATATGAACCTTAGTTGGAACCATTTTTCCTCACTGGAAAAAAATTCTAAATGCATGTCCTACTCAGGTCAATTCTGTCTTAAAAGAACAAAAATGGTGGTTGGGAATTCTCTGCTTCTCATTATATGCTTCCTCCTAAGAGAAAAGTACCATTCTTGATTTTGGTTGGGGGGGAGGGAGAAATGGTTAAAGAGAAATTCAACAATGAGGGGCCATATCAAAGAGGTTATCAGGAATAATATGGAAATTCCCACCCCATGTAGAGGCAACTAATAAAATACTTGATAAGGAACCCAAAATGACAAGTATTGAAAAGCTAGAAGAGCCTCCTAAGTCAGGATGGATCCAAGAACACAGCACATAGTATTTGTATCAATTAGGTTTTTGGCTATGTAACATAAAACATAAAATCTAATGGAAGACACCAACCATTTATTTATTCACAGTTCTATGGGTCAGAAACTTGGGCATGATTCAATTGGGATGGCTCATATCTGTTCCATGTGTTGTCATTTTTGCTTGTTCATATTTTTATAGTCGGCTGCCGGTTGATGGACTCACATGTCTAGTATTTGGCTGGCCATTGGTGGGGACAATGGATATAACAAGGCCATGTCCAACTCATTGTTTATTAGGCTAACCAAGGCTCAGTAGGGTACTAAAGTGTAACAAGTGAAAGCAAACTCAATGCACAAACACACACACATTTCAATACTGTTTTGCAACATGTTTATTATTGTCCCATCAGCCAAATCAAGTCAAATTGCTAAACCCAGAGTCAGTGTGTATTCAGGAAGGGTGATTATAGTGAACATTTTTAAAAGAGCACAGTATTATTTAACAACCACCACCACCACCACCGGTTGAGAGTCCCCATACTATTATTCTCCTCAAAGTAAGTTTTTTATTAAAAGGATAACACCAGAGGAAAAGATTTCTTTGTGTAATTTTGCAGAAAAACATATTAAACTATTTTTTTTAATTCTGGAGTGCTTTTTCATCGTTTTTGTCTCTCTAGCATCTTTTCCTTTAGTGAAAGAATCATTTTTCTCACATTCAGTGGTTCTGATAGGGTTGTCAATTATAGTGCCAAATTCTAGTCCCTTCCATCCTGCCTTCATAACTTAGATCTGTTAAGACTCTGAGGCTGGTCCAGAAGTGAACACATGACTAAGAGTGAATCAGAAGCCTTCCCTAGGAGTGATAGAGCAGTCTGGGGGTCATTACGGTGGTCGGTAGGTGGGGGGAGTGTTGGCAAGGGAAAAGAAGCCCTTTTTCTTCTGGAGAATGTGAATCTGGAGTTCAAAGTCAGCAGCCATATTACCCAGCACATAGGAAACCCTTTCTGCAGCATGAAACTAATCAGAAAAAAATAGCTCAAGACAAGGGAGGCAGCAACCCAGTGGTACTGAATTCTGGTTCTTGTTTGTGAGGTTCACATTCTTACAGAAATTCCTTCCATTCTGCTTTACCCCAACATCTTTTTCTGAGAAGTGACACAATAAAATCCCTTTTCCTTACGCTAATTTGAGTTGTTTCCATCATTTGCAACCAAGAACTCTGGCCAATTTGAAATCCTGTAATAGCTATTAAATAAACCCATCTTCTGTGGTCCATATACAGTCCATATACAGAGTCCATATACAGAGGCATAATACTCCATCAGAAAGGATGAATACCCAACTTTTGTAGCAACATGGACGGGACTGGAAGAGATTATCCTGAGTGAAATAAGTCAAGCAGAGAGAGTCAATTATCATATGGTTTCACTTATTTGTGGAGCATAACAAATAACAGAGGACATGGGGAGATGGAGAGGAGAAGGGAGTTGAGGGAAATTGGAAGGGGAGGTGAATCATGAGAGACCATGGACTCTGAAAAACAACATGAGGGGTTTTGAAGGGGCGGGGGGTGGGAGGTTAGGGGAGCCTGGTGGTGGGTATTAGGGAGGGCACGTATTGCATGGAGTACCGGGTGTGGTGCAAAAACAATGAATACTGTCAGGCTAAAAAGAAATTTTAAAAAAATTAAAAAAAAAAAAAAAACCCATCTTCTCACTCTAGCCCAATCCCCATCTTCAGCTGTCAACTCTTGAATGCTTTGAAACTTTACTGGAGAAAGTGCTGTCATAAAGGGGGCATGGAGGGGGAGAGAAAAGGAGCCTGAAGAGAATGAATGGACCACTGGGATAAGGAAACAGACAGGGTGAAAAATTACCACTCAGAATGGCCTGACAGAAGAGAAAGGAGACAGATAAATGGGAGACTCTTGGCAGCCAAGAAAGTAAATGAAAGGACAAGAAAGATGACATCAAATACTAAGAATGTATTACCTGAAACACTCCTAGGAGTAAGAACTCAGAACAATGGCTTTGGGGTTGTCAGTGGTTGTCTTTTGGAAAAATACACTTTGGATCATCATGAGAAAGAAAAAACAAAGGTAAGAATGATGAGCTAGCCACTATATGGCCCATTAAAGTGAAAAATGGATTGTGAGGAGAATTACTTCTTGATAAAAGCACAGTCCTGTTACTTTTAAATTTTGGTATTCTATCAAAAATCCATTAAGATGATATAGGTTTATCCTCACACAGAAGCTATATTATATGCAGCTTTCCCAAAGGATCATATTGTAAAGTATAATCTAGGGCAATTTTGTTCCAATCCCTGTTCCCTTTGGTATATAACTAAATTCCTTTTTGAGCTACCTATCTTGTTTTCTACCACCCCCCTAAGTTTTTCCTCCCCAGCTTTTACATTTGTTTGACAATATTTCCAACAATCTTAGTACCCTCACACTCATCAACCACCAGGTCCAGACGGAATTTTTACTTGCCTACACACCCTTGCTCCTTCCCAGAGCCACTTCCATTATGACACACACGTGATGTAAATACTCTGCCAAACTTATTTTCAGTGTGTGTGCTATTATCTATGTGATTTGTTTACAGCGTTTTCATTGGAGAGGAGAGGGCTGTTGGGAAGCTAAGGGGAGCTTGCCTTATAAACAGTTTGACTTACAATCCCCAACCTACTCTAAGTACAGATTTATTTGAGCATGAAATAAATTCGTGTATGCAAAAATGCTTTGGAAAGTAACTCCCAAGTTGAAATGAGTCACAATTATTAATTATAAGATATATTTCCTACCTTTGTTTACTCAGTACAGTTTATTTACAAGTTATATGAAGTGTTTCATGACTAGTGACCTGCACGTTGGTCCCACCTAATCTGTCCACAAGAGAAACCCCAACATCATGGAGATGTGTCTGGCATACATGCTCTAAGAACTTCTCTGTGGCTGTTTCTGGCAGGTGCCCTCAGCACCCAGACCTAGCTCCCTCCAGTTTTATTCCGTTCCCATTAACCCCACTCCACACACTGGCTCTAGCCCCAGGCATCCCAACCCGGGAAAGATACTTACTCAGTGAAATAGAGATATTAATACAAAGAAAAATATTATAGAAATATATGTTGGGATGAAGATCAACCTGGGGCCCAAGGGAGAAATGGGAGGAAGCCCTGGAAAACAGAAGAGCTTCATAGAGTTGGTGAGAACCATGGGTCTGAAAAAAAAAAAAATCAGATTCAAATTCTAGCTCTGTTTTTTTTTAAGATGTTATTTATTTATTTATTTGACACAGAGAGAGAGAGATCACAAGTAGGCAGAAAGGCAGGCAGAGAGAGAGACAGGGAAGCAGGCTCCCCGCTGAGCAGAGAGCCTGATACAGGGCTCGATCCCAGGACCCTGAGATCATGATCTGAGCCAAAGGCAGAGGCTTAACCCACTGAGCCACCCAGACGCCCCAGCTCTGCTGTTAATAAACTCTATGACTGGGCACATGATAGCTGTTCAATAAAGAATGGTTCAATGAATAAACAAAGTTAACTTACTTTTCAGAGCTTCAATTCCTCATATGCAAGATATGGAAGTAAGTATCTCCTGCAGACCTTTGTTGTCAGGATTAAATAACATAATGGGGAACAAATGAATAGGAGAGCACCTGACACCGAATTATTGCTCAATAAAGAGTATCTACTAAAACTACCATTATTATTATCCCCCAAATGGTGGCAGAAAATATATCCATGATTCCCTTAAATAGCTGACCCAGATGACAAAGTATTTAACATTATAACTGATTTATCTTTGATTACAAGAGAACTGATAACTAATTGCAAGAAATTCCCAATTTTCCATTTTTGCCTTGAGACAAAAAAGGAAACATAAACCCAACCTAGGCCATCACGATCTTGTTTTTTAAAAAACTCTCTATTAAATTAAGTCCATTGGTGAAGAATGAGATCTAAGACTCAGAAAACCCATGTTCAAGTCCTGATTTTGTCTCTAATTATCTTTTCCTACATATTGGTTTTTCAGATGAAGAAGCAGAGAGAGAAAGTGACTTCTCAAAAATACTGAATGCTTTGTAGGTCCCTTTCAGTGTATATCAGGATATGGTTCTGTGAATTAGCCAAGGCCTTCTGGGAATCAAAACTGACATGGTCTCCTGAGGCCTTTTTTGCTGCTGACCTGCTGGGGTCAACTGTGAATTAAGTGATATTCTGTTTATTACTAACTCCTTGTGGACCATTTCCACCTGACTGCCTTAGGCTGCCAATCAGTTCTTCTGGCTTACCTGGGTTTTCTAGCACTGGTAGCTGAAAGAGCCTTAGAGGAAAGTGGAGTCTGTCTTCCATAAGGGGGCATCCAAAGAAGTATCAATAGTTAAATCAGTGGTTTTCTGGCCAGAATAACGTGGAGAGTTTAAAACACTATAGATTCCTGGGGGCAAGTTCTGAAGATTCTGCTCAATGCATCAGTGGTGTAGCCCAGAGTCATGTGTTTTTTAAAAGCTTCCCAAATGTTTACAATGGACATACAGATTTGGGAACAATTATCTCCATAAGGAGTCTCAAATTCAAATTCCTACAGGGACCCAGGCAAATCAGGTTAAAAATAAAGCTTTTGAGGTCTATATTTCATTTTCCCACTTTTGAGATAGAAGTGAATTTAAGAATTGTTTCCTTTTCCTCTTTTAATTCCACCATAAGAAAAACAGGACAATGAGAATGATAACTGAAATTCAACTTAATGCTGGGGAGCAATAGGGAATGGTGGCGACAGCGGTAAACTGGAAAATTTACACTCCATCTAGGAAGAGCACCAATACTCAATCTAGATGCTTACTGCTTTGCAGTAATGCATGCCTATATAACCAGACCTCTTCATTCATCCAAGAGGCCAAAAAGTCAAGAATCTGAATTTTGATGTGAATTTGCAAATTTGTCATTGTTGGAAACTCACATGAATTATTTTTTAAAGATTTTATTTATTTATTTGTGTGTGTGAGAGAGAGAGCACAAGCAGGGGGAGTGGCAGGCAGAGGGAGAATCAGGCTCCCTGCTGAGCCCAGAGCCTGACTTGGGACTCGATCTCAGGACCTTGGATCCTGAGGATCATGACCTCAGCCGAAGGCAGATGCTTAACCAACTGAGCCACCCAGTCATCCCCATGTGAATTATTTTTAAACATTTTGAAAGAAACAAAACCTATGTGCGGGAATTCAAAGAGTGAACAAGCCACAAGTTGGAGATACCTCATCTGGGTTTTCACATTTACCTCTTCCTAAAGCAGGAAGTACAGGGTAGTGAAGCCATCATTGTCCCTGGAGGCTGTAGTCCTAGGTTAGCTCCCTGTTCTAGCACTGTGCAGAGTTAGTCTTAAACCTTTCTGAGTTCAGGTATCTCATCTATCAAATTAGAGCAAGAAAACTTGAGGTACACAATTGCTCTGAGGATAAATGAAATTATAAACTATAAAACGTTAGTTCTCATTACTATAGTTAAAACCAGAAACAGTTGCATACAGTAAAATGTTCTCAGGTAACAGACTGAAAAGTTTTGTCTGAGGGTCGATCTTGGAAAAAGTTCTGTATTAGACACTTCTGTGTCCAAAAAATGACAAGATCAGAGACTTCAGCTCGGCGCAGCCTTTGCCTTTGGCCTGATTTTGTTTCCATCCACTCTTTCTCAACGGGTGAAAGCTGATCGCTTGTGTCAGCAGGAGCCTGCAAGGCTTGGATGCTGAATTCCTCCTGTCTCCTGGCATCCTCACCTGCCACAGCTGGAGGGAATGCGGACAGAGAAGGAGGAGAATATTGGGAGGGCAGAGGCAGACTTAGAAGCAAGTGAAAGGATACAGGACCTGTGGCCTGAAAATAATGAATTCAAAGAGAGAGGATGGAACTGATGCTGATTAAAAGAGAGGAGGCTCCAAGCCCAGAATGTCGGATTTAAAGCTATTTCCCCGAACTGGAAAGTCATCTTGGCACCAGCTCATGAGGAAAGAAGAGAGGCAAATCTGTCATCATCTAACCCTTGCAGAAAAAGGCCCCCAAACCTAGTAAGCTTCTGGGGGAAGCTGTCAAGTCAGGCTGATGAACTGCCAGGTGCCTGCACTTTATTGAGCCTGAAACGAGTGTAGAAGGTCAGATTCTCCGAATTAAGTTACATTCTCAAATCTTCCAGCTGGGGAAGGGCTGGAAATGAAAAGCTAGGACCTGCCTTACGGATAGCTCATCTCTTCTAGAGGTGACTTCAGCCAGTAATTACATGAAGTTTAACTAAAACAGAAGCTCTGGACCTATTTTATGCCATAAACACCTTTAACTAGGTGTTGAAGCCTAACAGACCACTTGTCAGAATAATGTTTGTAAATGCTCCAAAGAAAATACAGGAGTACATTGAAATAGACAACTACATTTAAATAGGAAGTAATCCAAGTATTAAAGATGTTTGTGAAATAGTAATCATAGTGCTTCTTTATTAATAAATTAAATACCTAGATCTAGCAATAAGTCCCAAAACTTCCATAATTAAAGTAGTGATGTGTAGTAATGAGGATCAACAGTATACTGAGGTACCTACAGCAAACAAAGGCAACTAACTGTGCTCTGCAGAATGAGCCATAAAAAAGATAGACACATAATGTCAGAGGTTACAGAAAGAGGGCAATTAAGTCTGCCTAGGGAAGGGAGAAGATAGAGGAGGGGAGAGTGAAGGAGTGAGTAGGAATTCTTGAGGGGAAGTGGGGAAAGGCGATCAGCTTTGGAGACTCAGTGTAGCAAGATGGTGTTGGTGGTCATACATGTTTATAACCAAAGGTTTCAGAAAGTTAAGTTGAGACCTGATTGGAAATCAGGTCCTTCATCCTTGAGGAAACAGGAATCCATGGAAGGTATTAAGAGGCATAATATGATCCGACGTATATGTTAGTAAAGTAACTGGCAGCTATGTGGATTGCTTGGGAGAGAGGTTAGCAATAGAGTAGACAGATCATCAAGGACACCCCTCCCCTGCCTTAGAGAGCCTGCTATAAAGGCCCAACAAGGGAGGAGGTGGGACTGAACTCGGGAGGCTGTAAAGGATGAAGAAGAGGAAATAGAATCTTGTAAAGATTTAGATATAGACTTGAGGGGTAAGAGGAAAGAAGATGTGAAAATAATTTCAGGTTTCCAATGGGTGCCATTAAGATAAATGGGGGGAGTACAGAGATCAAATTAGGCAGGTTAGAAAGATGCTGACTTTTAAGTGCCTACGGGTAATCTAGGAACAACTGTATATTCAGTAACTAGAAATATATGAACTATACAAGAAGTATTGATGAGTGGTAATGAAGATCAGCAATGTGTTAAGATATGTGTATGAACCATATTATTATATGAAAATGTGTGTGGTTCTCTTACTGATAAAATCAGAGGTATTGTTGATACTCCTACAGTTTTCTGCCTACATTTATATTATTATATTATTTCAATTAATATATATATTATATTATTTCAATTAGAAGTTAGTAAAGATGTAATCTTTTTACCTTCCAAGTTCAGAGATCACTTAGGGGGGAAAGCTCAAGTTAAAAACCCCTATTTATAAGTTAATAGAAACATTCAATTGACACCTCCCCCCGCCTTCCGCTCCTTCAGCAGACAGGCAAATGAATATAACTCTTTAAGTCCTTTACTTTGGAAAACTACTAATTTTTGTCAACAGTTGGTCAAAATATTTTTAAAGAGGGTAGATCTCATCTAAATATATAAGATGTATTTATTTTCTACAACTAAATTCCAAATTCAAGACTATACAACCAAGTTGGTAAGAAACCTTATGTCAGTCATTATTGGTCATTCTCCTAGTCAAGCAGCTTTGGGAATTTGTCATAATATTTCAGTCTCAAATCATCCCTGTAGGTTGATCAACTGTCTACCCAGTCTACCCATATGATATCTGTTGTCCCTCTCTGAGGGCTCCTTCATGTTCAGTGGTACTCTGTTGTTTGAGACACAGGAATTTTCCTTTACACCTGCCTAAGTTCTTTCTTCTGAAAGGTACCACACAGCTATTCCTCTCTAGAACCTTCAACCTCTCTGTGATTCTTCTGCCACATATTTTATCTAAAGCCATAAACCAAAGGACAGAATATGGGGGAAAGGGAAAAAAGGAACTACAATAAGAAAGAAAGTTAATATGTAAAAGTATTATCCACTTACATATTTCTAAAATTTCACTTTGGAATCAATTTCAGAAAGAGAAATGGAAGCATTTGATGTAAACAAAACAAAACAAAAATCTCCTAACTACAGAGGAAATTTATGATTTAATCAAAATTATCATTACTCAATTGGTTGTCCCACCTCATTCACCAGATTTTATCTCAAGTAATTTTAAGCTATTGACAAAAAATAAAATCCAATCCCAACAGGCAAAGAATTGAGGCTCTGAGGATATTAAAAAAATGCCACAGAAAGGACTTTCCAAATAGGACTCAAAATCCAAATACAATAACAGAAAATATTGATAAATTTGACTACATAAAAAATTAAAGTGATATACATAGAATAAAAAGCACCATAAGCCAAGTAAAAATATAAGATGCTGGGAAAAGGTTTATGAAGAAGGGGTTAATCTCCATAATCTCTGAAGAGCTTCTAGAAATGAAGAAGGAAAAGACCAATATCCCAATGAGGGAAAAAGATGAAATAGAAAAATATAAAAGCATAATAAAACATAAAGCAAAATAAATACAAGTGACACTAAATATAATATAGAATTCTCAATCCTACATGAAGAAGCAGAAGGAGGAGGAGGAGGAGGAGGAGGAGGAAGGAAGGAAGGAAGGAAGAAGGAAGAAGAAGAAGAAACCACCAACAAAAAAATTAGAGCCTCACTGAGAAATGCCCCCTTCTGGCCACTATGGAGCATAGGCATTGGGTTTATTCTCCTGCATGAAATTTAAAAACCATTAAAATATTATGATACAACAATTTTCAAACTTTGAATATGTGGCAGCTCGGGACAGTGGTCCCTGAGAGAATGGAAACAAACGAGTTGAGCCATCTGATTGTCCAGGCTTACTGTTTGATTGAGAAGATGTAGCTGGTAGTCCCAGAAAGTCAAGATGATTAGATTTCACAATGCCCCCTGTGAGAAAGGACCTACACAAAGAACTTCTGCATTCTACAGATGGTAGAATGCTAATCTTCAGCTGAATGCTAATCAGTAAATGAATGTGAGCAAACTACCTGAGACAATGGAAATATGCACAAGAAAGCAGCAGGGTGTCCATACCTAGGGATCACACAAGGATGAGAATAGTTGTGTTCCATTAACCAGAGTGGTAAGCCCTGTAATGAAGGGAGACTGGATAGAGACTTCACAAAATTACTGTCTCTGCAGTGGGAAAGTTATTCTGACACTAAAGACTGTTTTGGATATGCCTAATACAGTTTAAAAGCCAGGTGGTGGGTATTAAGGAGGGCACGTACTGCATGGAGCACTGGGTGTGGTACAAAAACAATGAATACTGTTATGCTGAAAAGAAATTTAAAATAATAATAATAATAATAATCGAAAAAAAAAGCAAGACTTAAAAGGAACAAACTATTTCCAAGGAACATGACTGCCTCCCACTGAAAAAAGTTCACCAATATAATAACACAAAAATATGCAGCATCCCACAACATAAAACTCATGGTGTCTGGGAGCCAACCCCAAAATTCAAGGCATGCATCAGAGGAAGAAAATGCAAAACATAATGCATCCTAAATTACAAAGAATATAGAATTAGTGGACAAAATCATTAAAAACTATTATAACTATGTTCCATATTTTGAAGATAGTAGACTGAACATGTTAAGTGAAGACATGTAAGATTTTTTTTAAAAATTTTCTAGAAGAGAAAATATAATTAGGGTAATGAAAAAATTCACAAGGTAAGATTAACAGATTATTAAACACTATAAAAGTAAAGATTGGTGAATTTGAAGATGGTAAAGAAACTACCCAAAGTGAGAGAAAAAAGACTGGGAAAAAAACTGAACAGAGCATCAGTGCACTGAAGGAAATTTAAGTAGCCTAAGATAAATAGTTCCTGAAAAAGAGAAGGAAGCAGAAAAATATTTGAGAAATAATGGTCCCCAATTTCCCAAATTTTATAAAACCATAAAGACTTCAACAAGCCCCAAATATAAGAAACATGAATCCTAGGGACGCCTGGGTGGCTCAGTGGGTTAAGCCTCTGCCTTTGACTCAGGTCATGATCCCAGGGTCCTGGGATTGAGCCCCACATCATGCTCTCTGCTCAGCAGGAAGCCTACTTCCCCCTCTCTCTGCCTGCCTCTCTGCCGACTTGTGATCTCTGTCAAATAAATAAACAAAATCTTAAAAAAAAAAAAGAAAAAAGAAACATGAATCCTACACCAAGGTATATCATAGGCAAGTATTTAAAACCACAGATAAAGAGAAAAATCTTAAATATAGCCAAAGAATAAAGACATAGTATGTAAAAAGGAATCAAGATAAAAGTAATAGAATTTTCATCAGAAACACATCAAGCCAAAATTCTTTGCTGCCTGCAAGAAACCCACTTTCACTATAAAGAAAGAAATGGGTTAAAGGATGGGAAAAATATAACATGCAAATACTAATCAAAAGAAAACTGGAGTGACTATATTAATATCTGAAAAATTAGACTGAAGGGCAAAAAATATTACCAGGGTCATTTCATAAGGATACAGTGGTCAGTTTGTCAAAAGGATATAGAATTCTAAATATTTATGCATGTAACAATAGAGCTTCAGAATACAAGAAGTAGGGGCACTTGGGTGGCTCAGCCGATTAAACATCCAGCTCTTGGTTTCAGCTCAGGTGGTGATACCAGGGTGGTGAGATCCAGCTCCAGGAGTCAGGCTCCACCTTCAGCGAGAGGTCTGCTACTCTTCTCCCTCTCCCTCTGCATCTGGTCCTCCCCCTGCTTGTGTGTGCTCTCTCTCTTCCTCTCTCTCTTTCAACAATAAATAAATCTTTAAAATAAATATTTTATTTTTATTTTTTAAAAAGATTTTATTTATTTGTCTGAGAGAGAGAGAGAGCACGCACAAGCAGGGAGAAAAGCAGGCAGAAGCAGATTTCCTGCCGAGCAAGGAGCCTGATGTGGGACTCAATCCCAGGACCCTGGGACAATGACCCGAGCCAAAGGCAGACGCCTAACTGACTGACCCACCCAGGCATCCCTCAAATAAATTTTTAAAAAAGGAATACAAGAAGTAAATCTAATAGAGCTCAAACAAATATAGAAAAATCAACAGTGATAGTTGAAAACTTTATCATCTTTTTCATAAAAACTGTGAGAACAAGTAGACAAACAATCAGTAAGGATATGAAAGATTTGGACAAAGATGATCAGTTAACCTGACCTAAATAATATTTAAAGAATTCCCAACCAACAATATCAGAACACACATTCCTTCCAAATGTATGTAAAACATTTATCAAGAAAGACCCTATTCTGGGTCACAAATTAAGATTTGACAAATTTGAAAGGATTTTTAAACACAGTATACCCTCTGCTCACAATGGAATTAAGTTAGAAATCATCAGAAAATGTGATGAATACCTGCAAATTTTTTTGAAAATCCATGGGTCAAAGAAGAAATCAAAAGTAAAATAGAAATTATTTTTGACTGGAAAAAATGAAAACACAGATGAAAGTTTGTGGGATCCAATTATGTAAGTACATAGGAAGAAATTTACAGAACTGAAGAATAAGGGTCTGAAATCAATGACCTAAGTTCTCACCTTAAGAAATTAGGAACAGAAGAGGGAACAAAACCCAAGTTCAGAATAAAAAAGGAAGTTATAAACATAAAAGCACAAAATGATCAAATAAACAAGAGAAAAATAGGGAAAAGCATTAACAAACAAGAAAATTGCAGGTCAATAGCTCTCATAAACATAGATGTAAAAATTCTCAACAAAATTTTAGCAAATGGAGTCTAGCAACATATAAAAAGTACCATAAACAATCAATAAGTAGAGTGTATCCCAGAAACTTAGGGTTGTTTTAATATTTGAAAAATCAATCAATATCATTCACCATTTTAACAGATGCTACATGATTATTTCAATAGATGCATAAAAAGCATTTATTTGGCAAAATCCGAAATGCACTGATAAAAACTCTCACCAAACTAAGAACAGAAGGGAACTTCCTGGATCTAATAAAGGGCATTTAGAAAAAGCCCACAGATATACTCACAGGTGACCGCACTCTCCATGTAAACAATGCTAAGAAATATATATTTTTTTAATTTATTTATTTGTCAGAGAGAGAGGGAGAGAGAGAGAGAGAGAGCAAGCACAGGCAGACAGAGTGGCAGGCAGAGGCAGAGGGAGAAGCAGGCTCCCTGCCGAGCAAGGAGCCCGATGTGGGACTCGATCCCAGGATGCTGGGATCATGACCTGAGCCAAAGGCAGCCGCCCAACCAACTGAGCCACCCAGGCATCCCCTAAGAAATATATTTTTAAATGCTTTAACAAAGTTGTAGGATATGATCAATACACAAAAATCAATTGTATTTCTATATACTAGCAACAGATAATCAGGAAATAAAATTAAAAGAAAATTTTTAAATATATTATTTATTTATTTGAAAGAGAAAGAGAGTGCTAGCAAGCAGTGGGGAGGAGCCCAGGGAGAGAGACAAGCAGACTCCGTGCTGAGCTCAGAGAATGACGCAGGGCTCAACCCCACAATCCTGAGATCATGACCTGAGCCAGAATCAAGAGTCAGATGTTCAACTGAGACACCTAGGTGCCCCAGGGGGAAAAAAGACTTGAACAAAAGTATTTAAAAATATGAAAAATTGGGACATATTTGGTAAAAGATGTGTAACAGTTGTGTACTGAAAACTACAAAATATTGGTAAGAAAATTTAAAGAAGACATAATAAGTAAAGAAATATACTACATTCTTAGATGAGAGGACTCCTCACTGTTGAGAACTGTTGAGTTCTTCCCCAAATTGATTTGTAGACTGAATGTAATCCCAATCAAAAGCCTAGCAGG